>JAJUPC010000469.1:0-275621 GCA_023614405.1 Avena insularis | reverse complement strand
TGGATCCACCAAAGGTCATTGCATGTGTGCTTTTTTTTAATATCAACAACTAGGGTCATTGCATGTGTGTTCTCTTTAGAGACCACACATAGATCCAACAGTGTCATTGCATGTGTGTTCTTTTCACAATCCACCTATGGATCCACCAGTGTCATTGCATTTGTGCTGTTTTCACAATCCACCTATGGGTCCACCAGTGTCATTGCATGTGTGTTCTTTTTACTAACAACAACCAGAGTCATTGAAATGTGTGTTCTTTTCACATACCACATATGGATCCACCAGTGTCATTGCATGTGTGCTTTTTTTACTAACAACAAGTAGGGTCATTGCATGTGTGTTCTCTTCAGAGACCACACATGGATCCACCAGTGTCATTGCATGTGTGTTCTTTTTACTAACAACAACCAGAGTCATTGCATGTGTGTTCTTTTCACATACCACCTATGGATCCACCAGTGTCATTGCATGTGTTATCTTTTTACTAACAACAACTGGAGTCATTTCATAACTGTTCTTTTCACATACCACATATGGATCCACGAGTGTCATTGAAATGCGTGTTCTCTTCAGAGACCACACATGGATCCACCAGTGTCATTGCATGTGTGTTCTTTTTACTAACAACAACCAGAGTCATTGCATGTGTGTTCTTTTCACATACCACATATGGATCCACCAGTGTCATTGCATGCGTGTTCTTTTTACTAACAACAACCATGGTCATTGCATGTGTGTTCTTTTCACATACCACATATGGATCCACCAGTGTCATTGTATGTGTGCTCTTTTCACAATCCACCTATGGATCCACCAGTGTCATTGCATGTGTGTTCTTTTTACTAACAACAACCAGAGTCATTGAAATGTGTGTTCTTTTCACATACCACATATGTATCCACCAGTGTCATTGCATGTATGCTTTTTTTACTATCAACAACTGGGGTCACTGCATGTGTGTTCTCTTCAGAGACCAGACATAGATCCAACAGTGTCAGTGCATGTGTGTTCTTTTCACAATCCACCTATGGATCCACCAGTGTCATTGCATGTGTGCTCTTTTCACAATCCACCTATGGATCCACCAGTGTCATTGCATGTGTGTTCTTTTTACTAACAACAACCAGAGTCATTGAAATGTGTGTTCTTTTCACATACCACATATGGATCCACCAATGTCATTACATGTGTGCTTTTTTTACTAACAACAACTAGGGTCATTGCACGTGTGTTCTCTTCAGAGACCACACATGGATCCACCGGTGTCATTGCATGTGTGTTCTTTTCACAATCCACCTATGGATCCACTAGTGTCATTGCATGTGTGCTCTTTTTACTAACAACAACTAGAGTCATTGCATGTGTGTTCTCTTCAGAGACCACACATGGATCCACCAGTGTCATTGCATGTGTGTTCTTTTTACTAACAACAACCAGAGTCATTGCATGTGTGTTCTTTTGACATACCACCTATGGATCCACCAGTGTCATTGCATGTGTGTTCTTTTTACTAACAACAACTGGAGTCATTTCATAACTGTTTTTTCACATACCACATATGGATCCACCAGTGTCATTGCATGTGTGTTCTTTTCACAATCCACCTATGGATCCACTAGTGTCATTGCATGTGTGCTCTTTATACTAACAACAACCAGAGTCATTGCATGTGTGTTCTCTTCAGAGACCACACATGGATCCACCAGTGTCATTGCATGTGTGCTCTTTTTACTAACAAGAACCAAAGTCATTGCGTGTGTGTTCTCGTGAGAGCCCACACATGGATCCACATGTGTTATTGCATGTGTTTTATTTTTACTAACAATAACCAGAGTCATTGCATGTGTGTTCTTTTCACATACCACATATGGATCCACCAGTGTCATTGCATGTGTGTTCTTTTTACTAACAACTAGAGTCATTTCATGATTGTTCTTTTCACATACCACATATGGATCCACCGGTGTCATTGAAATGCGTGTTCTCTTCAGAGACCACACATGGATCCACCAGTGTCATTGCATGTGTGTTCTTTTTACTAACAACAACCAGAGTCATCGCATGTGTGTTCTTTTTACAAACAACAACCAGAGTCATTGCATGTGTGTTCTTTTCACATACCACCTATGGATCCACCAGTTTCATTGCATGTGTGTTCTTTTCACTAACATTAACTGGAGTCATTTCATGACTGTTCTTTTCACATACCACATATGGATCCACCAGTGTCATTGAAATGTGTGTTCTCTTCAGAGACCACACATGGATCCACCAGTGTCATTGCATGTGTGTTCTTTTTACTAACAACAACTAGAGTCATTGCATGTGTGTTCTATTTAGAGACCACACATGGATCCACCAGTGTCATTGCATGTGTGTTCTTTTTACTAACAACAACCAGAGTCATTGCATGTGTGTTCTCTTCAGATACCAGACATGGATCCATCAGTGTCATGGCATGTGTGTTCTTTTTACTAACAACCAGAGTCATTGTATGTGTGCTCTTTTCACAATCCATCTATGGATCCACCAGTGTCATTGCATGTGCGTTCTTTTTACTAACAACAACTGGAGTCATTTCATGACTTTTCTTTTCACATACCACATATGGATCCACCAGTGTCATTTAAATGTGTGTACTCTTCACAGACGACACATGGATCCACCAGTGTCATTGCATGTGTGTTCTTTTTACTAACAACAACCAGAGTCATTGCATGTGTGTTCTTTTCACATACCACATATGGATCCACCAGTGTCATTGCATGTGTGCTCTTTTTACTAACAAGAACCAAAGTCATTGCATGTGTGTTCTCTTTAGAGACCACACATGGATCCACCAGTGTCATTGTATGTGTGTTCTTTTTACTAACAACAACCAGAGTCATTGCATGTGTGCTCTTTTCACAATCCATCTATGGATCCACGAGTGTCATTTTATGTGTGTTCTTTTTACTACCAACAACTAGAGTCATTTCATGACTTTTCTTTTCACATACCACATATGGATCCACCAGTGTCATTGAAATGTGTGTACACTTCACAGACCACACATGGATCCACCAGTGTCATTGCATGTGTGTTCTTTTTACTAACAACAACCAGAGTCATTGCATGTGTGTTCTTTTCACATACCACATATGGATCCACCAGTGTCATTGTATGTGTGCTCTTTTCACAATCCACCTATGGATCCACCAGTGTCATTGCATGTGTGTTCTTTTTACTAACAACAACGAGAGTCATTGAAATGTGTGTTCTTTTCACATACCACATATGGATCCACCAGTGTCATTGCATGTGTGCTTTTTTTTACTATCAACAACTAGGGTCATTGCATGTGTGTACACTTCACAGACCACACATGGATCCACCAGTGTCGCATGTGTGCTCTTTTTAGTAACAAAAACCAAAGTCATTGCATGTGTGTTCTCTTCAGAGACCACACATGGATCCACCAGTGTTATTGCATGTGTGTTCTTTTCACAATCCACCTATGGATCCACCAGTGTCATTGCATGTATGCTCTTTTTACTAACAACAACCAGAGTCATTGCATGTGTGTTCTCTTCAGAGACCACACATGGATCCACCAGTGTTATTGCATGTGTGTTCTTTTTACTAACAATATCTAGAGTCATTGCATGTGTGCTCTTTTCACAATCCATCTATGGATCCACTAGTGTCATTGCATGTGTGTTCTTTTCACAATCCACCTATGGATCCACCAGTGTCATTGCATGTGTGTTCTTTTTACTAACAACCAGAGTCATTGCATGTGTGTTCTTTTCACATACCACCTATGGATCCACCAGTGTCATTGCATGTGTGTTCTTTTTACTAACAACAACTGGAGTCATTTCATAACTGTTCTTTTCACATACCACATATGGATCCACGAGTGTCATTGAAATGCGTGTTCTCTTCAGAGACCACACATGGATCCACCAGTGTCATTGCATGTGTGTTCTTTTTACTAACAACAACCAGAGTCATTGCATGTGTGTTCTTTTCACATACCACATATGGATCCACCAGTGTCATTGCATGCGTGTTCTTTTTACTAACAACAACTAAAGTCATTTCATGACTGTTCTTTTCACATACCACATATGGATCCACCGGTATCATTGAAATGTGTGTTCTCTTCAGAGACCACACATGGATCCACCAGTGTCATTGCATGTGTGTTCTTTTTACTAACAACAACCAGAGTCATCGCATGTGTGTTCTTTTTACTAACTACAACCAGAGTCATTGCATGTGTGTTCTCTTTAGAGACCACACATGGATCCACCAGTTTCATTGCATGTGGGTTCTTTTTAGTAACAACCAGAGTCATTGCATGTGTGCTCTTTTCACAATCCATCTATGGATCCACCAGTGTCATTGCATGTGTGTTCTTTTTACTAACATCAACTGGAGTCATTTCATGGCTGTTCTTTTCACATACCACATATGGATCCACCAGTGTCATTGAAATGTGTGTTCTCTTCAGAGACCACACATGGATCCACCAGTGTCATTGCATGTGTGTTCTTTTTACTAACAATCAGAGTCATTGCATGTGTGTTCTTTTCACATACCACCTATGGATCCACCAGTGTCATTGCATGTGTGTTCTTTTTACTAACGACAAATGGAGTCATTTCATGACTGTTCTTTTCACATACCACATATGGATCCACCAGTGTCATTGAAATGTGTGTTCTCTTCAGAGACCACACATGGATCCACCAATGTCATTGCATGTGTGTTCTTTTTACTAACAACAACTAGAGTCATTGCATGTGTGTTCTTTTCACATACCAGACATGGATCCACCAGTGTCATTACATGTGTGCTATTTTCACCATCCACCTATGGATCCACCAGTGTCATTGCATGTGTGTTCTTTTTACTAACAACAACCAGAGTCATTGAAATGTGTGTTCTCTTTAGAGACCACACATGGATCCACCAGTGCCATTGCATGTGTGTTCTTTTTACTAACAACAACGAGAGTCATTGCATGTGTGTTCTCTTCAGAGACCACACATGGATCCACGAGTGTCATTGCATGTGTTCTTTTCACATTCCACCTATGGATCCACCAGTGTCATTGCATGTGTGCTCTTTTTACTAACAACAACCAAAGTCATTGCATGTGTGTTTTCTTCAGAGACCACACATGGATCCACCAGTGCCATTGCATGTGTGTTCTTTTTACTAACAACAACCAGAGTCATTGCATGTGTGTTCTTTTCACATACCACCTATTGATCCACCAGTGTCATTGCATGTGTGTTCTTTTTACTTACAAGAACCGGAGTCATTTCATGACTGTTCTTTTCACATACCACATATGGACGCACCCGTGTCATTGAATCGTATGTTCTCTTCAGAGACCACACATGGATCCACCAGTGCCATTGCATGTGTGCTTTTTTTACTAACAACAACTGGGGTCATTGCATGTGTGTTCTCTTCAGAGACCACACATGGATCCACCAGTGTCATTGCATGTGTGTTCTTTTCACAATCCACCTATGGATCCACCAGTGTCGCATGTGTGATCTTTTTACTAACAAAAACCAAAGTCATTGCATGTGTGTTCTCTTCAGAGACCACACATGGATCCACCAGTGTTATTGCATGTGTGTTCTTTTCACAATCCACCTATGGATCCACCAGTGTCATTGCATGTATGCTCTTTTTACTAGCAACAACCAGAGTCATTGCATGTGTGTTCTCTTCAGAGACCACACATGGATCCACCAGTGTCATTGGATGTGTGTTCTTTTTACTAACAATAACTAGAGTCATTGCATGTGTTCTCTTTTCACAATCCATCTATGGATCCACCAGTGTCATTGCATGTGTGTTCTTTTCACAATCCACCTATGGATCCACCAGTGTCATTGCATGTGTGTTCTTTTTACTAACAACCAGAGTCATTGCATGTGTGTTCTTTTCACATACCACATATGGATCCACCAGTGTCATTGCATGTGTGTTCTTTTTACTAACGACAAATGGAGTCATTTCATGACTGTTCTTGTCACATACCACATATGGATCCACCAGTGTCATTGAAATGTGTGTTCTTTTCACAAACCACACATGGATCCACCAATGTCATTGCATGTGTGTTCTTTTTATTAACAACAACTAGAGTCATTGCATGTGTGTTCTCTTCAGATACCAGACAAGGATCCAGCAGTGTCATGGCATGTGTGTTCTTTTTACTAACAACCAGAGTCATTGTATGTATGCTCTTTTCACAATCCATCTATGGATCCACCAGTGTCATTGCATGTGTGTTCTTTTTACTAACAACAACTAGAGTCATTTCATGACTTTTCTTTTCACATACCACATATGGATCCACCAGTGTCATTCAAATGTGTGTACTCTTCACAGACGACACATGGATCCACCAGTGTCATTGCATGTGTGTTCTTTTTACTAACAATAACCAGAGTCATTGCATGTGTGTTCTTTTCACATACCACATATGGATCCACCAGTGTCATTGCATGTGTGCTCTTTTTACTAACAAGAACCAAAGTCATTGCATGTGTGTTCTCTTTAGAGACCACACATGGATCCACCAGTGTCATTGTATGTGTGTTCTTTTTACTAACAACAACGAGAGTCATTGAAATGTGTGTTCTTTTCACATACCACATATGGATCCACCAGTGTCATTGCATGTGTGCTTTTTTTTACTATCAACAACTAGGGTCATTGCATGTGTGTACACTTCACAGACCACACATGGATCCACCAGTGTCGCATGTGTGCTCTTTTTAGTAACAAAAACCAAAGTCATTGCATGTGTGTTCTCTTCAGAGACCACACATGGATCCACCAGTGTTATTGCATGTGTGTTCTTTTCACAATCCACCTATGGATCCACCAGTGTCATTGCATGTATGCTCTTTTTACTAACAACAACCAGAGTCATTGCATGTGTGTTCTCTTCAGAGACCACACATGGATCCACCAGTGTTATTGCATGTGTGTTCTTTTTACTAACAATAACTAGAGTCATTGCATGTGTGCTCTTTTCACAATCCATCTATGGATCCACTAGTGTCATTGCATGTGTGTTCTTTTCACAATCCACCTATGGATCCACCAGTGTCATTGCATGTGTGTTCTTTTTACTAACAACCAGAGTCATTGCATGTGTGTTCTTTTCACATACCACCTATGGATCCACCAGTGTCATTGCATGTGTGTTCTTTTACTAACAACAACTGAGTCATTTCATAATGTTCTTTTCACATACCATATGGATCCACGAGTGTCATTGAAATGCGTGTTCTCTTCAGAGACCACACATGGATCCACAGTGTCATTGCATGTGTGTTCTTTTTACTAACAACAACCAGAGTCATTGCATGTGTGTTCTTTTCACATACCACATATGGATCCACCAGTGTCATTGCATGTGTGTTCTTTTACTTACAACAACTAAAGTCATTTCATGATCTTTTTCACATACCACATATGGATCCACCGGTATCATTGAAATGTGTGTTCTCTTCAGAGACCACACATGGATCCACCAGTGTCATTGCATGTGTGTTCTTTTTACTAACAACAACCAGAGTCATCGCATGTGTGTTCTTTTTACTAACTACAACCAGAGTCATTGCATGTGTGTTCTCTTTAGAGACCACACATGGATCCACCAGTTTCATTGCATGTGGGTTCTTTTTAGTAACAACCAGAGTCATTGCATGTGTGCTCTTTTCACAATCCATCTATGGATCCACCAGTGTCATTGCATGTGTGTTCTTTTTACTAACATCAACTGGAGTCATTTCATGGCTGTTCTTTTCACATACCACATATGGATCCACCAGTGTCATTGAAATGTGTGTTCTCTTCAGAGACCACACATGGATCCACCAGTGTCATTGCATGTGTGTTCTTTTTACTAACAATCAGAGTCATTGCATGTGTGTTCTTTTCACATACCACCTATGGATCCACCAGTGTCATTGCATGTGTGTTCTTTTTACTAACGACAAATGGAGTCATTTCATGACTGTTCTTTTCACATACCACATATGGATCCACCAGTGTCATTGAAATGTGTGTTCTCTTCAGAGACCACACATGGATCCACCAATGTCATTGCATGTGTGTTCTTTTTACTAACAACAACTAGAGTCATTGCATGTGTGTTCTTTTCACATACCAGACATGGATCCACCAGTGTCATTACATGTGTGCTATTTTCACCATCCACCTATGGATCCACCAGTGTCATTGCATGTGTGTTCTTTTTACTAACAACAACCAGAGTCATTGAAATGTGTGTTCTCTTTAGAGACCACACATGGATCCACCAGTGCCATTGCATGTGTGTTCTTTTTACTAACAACAACTAGAGTCATTGCATGTGTGTTCTCTTCAGAGACCACACATGGATCCACTAGTGTCATTGCATGTGTGTTCTTTTCACAATCCACCTATGGATCCACCAGTGTCATTGCATGTGTGCTCTTTTTACTAACAACAACCAAAGTCATTGCATGTGTGTTTTCTTCAGAGACCACACATGGATCCACCAGTGCCATTGCATGTGTGTTCTTTTTACTAACAACAACCAGAGTCATTGCATGTGTGTTCTTTTCACATACCACCTATTGATCCACCAGTGTCATTGCATGTGTGTTCTTTTTACTTACAAGAACCGGAGTCATTTCATGACTGTTCTTTTCACATACCACATATGGACGCACCCGTGTCATTGAATCGTATGTTCTCTTCAGAGACCACACATGGATCCACCAGTGCCATTGCATGTGTGCTTTTTTTACTAACAACAACTGGGGTCATTGCATGTGTGTTCTCTTCAGAGACCACACATGGATCCACCAGTGTCATTGCATGTGTGTTCTTTTCACAATCCACCTATGGATCCACCAAGTCGCATGTGTGATCTTTTACTAACAAAACCAAAGTCATTGCATGTGTGTTCTCTTCAGAGACACATGGATCCACCAGTGTTATTGCATGTGTGTTCTTTTCACAATCCACCTATGGATCCACCAGTGTCATTGCATGTATGCTCTTTTTACTAGCAACAACCAGAGTCATTGCATGTGTGTTCTCTTCAGAGACCACACATGGATCCACCAGTGTCATTGGATGTGTGTTCTTTTTACTAACAATAACTAGAGTCATTGCATGTGTTCTCTTTTCACAATCCATCTATGGATCCACCAGTGTCATTGCATGTGTGTTCTTTTCACAATCCACCTATGGATCCACCAGTGTCATTGCATGTGTGTTCTTTTTACTAACAACCAGAGTCATTGCATGTGTGTTCTTTTCACATACCACATATGGATCCACCAGTGTCATTGCATGTGTGTTCTTTTTACTAACGACAAATGGAGTCATTTCATGACTGTTCTTGTCACATACCACATATGGATCCACCAGTGTCATTGAAATGTGTGTTCTCTTCAGAGACCACACATGGATCCACCAATGTCATTGCATGTGTGTTCTTTTTATTAACAACAACTAGAGTCATTGCATGTGTGTTCTCTTCAGATACCAGACAAGGATCCAGCAGTGTCATGGCATGTGTGTTCTTTTTACTAACAACCAGAGTCATTGTATGTATGCTCTTTTCACAATCCATCTATGGATCCACCAGTGTCATTGCATGTGTGTTCTTTTTACTAACAACAACTAGAGTCATTTCATGACTTTTCTTTTCACATACCACATATGGATCCACCAGTGTCATTCAAATGTGTGTACTCTTCACAGACGACACATGGATCCACCAGTGTCATTGCATGTGTGTTCTTTTTACTAACAATAACCAGAGTCATTGCATGTGTGTTCTTTTCACATACCACATATGGATCCACCAGTGTCATTGCATGTGTGCTCTTTTTACTAACAAGAACCAAAGTCATTGCATGTGTGTTCTCTTTAGAGACCACACATGGATCCACCAGTGTCATTGTATGTGTGTTCTTTTTACTAACAACAACCAGAGTCATTGCATGTGTGCTCTTTTCACAATCCATCTATGGATCCACGAGTGTCATTGCATGTGTGTTCTTTTTACTACCAACAACTGGAGTCATTTCATGACTTTTCTTTTCACATACCACATATGGATCCACCAGTGTCATTGAAATGTGTGTACACTTCACAGACCACACATGGATCCACCAGTGTCATTGCATGTGTGTTCTTTTTACTAACAACAACCAGAGTCATTGCATGTGTGTTCTTTTCACATACCACATATGGATCCACCAGTGTCATTGTATGTGTGCTCTTTTCACAATCCACCTATGGATCCACCAGTGTCATTGCATGTGTGTTCTTTTTACTAACAACAACCAGAGTCATTGAAATGTGTGTTCTTTTCACATACCACATATGGATCCACCAGTGTCATTGCATGTGTGATTTTTTTTACTATCAACAACTAGGGTCATTGCATGTGTGTTCTCTTCAGAGACCACACATAGATCCAACAGTGTCATTGCATGTGTGTTCTTTTCACAATCCACCTATGGATCCACCAGTGTCATTGCATGTGTGCTCTTTTCACAATCCACCTATGGGTCCACCAGTGTCATTGCATGTGTGTTATTTTTACTAACAACAACCAGATTCATTGAAATGTGTGTTCTTTTCACATACCACATATGGATCCACCAGTGTCATTGCATGTGTGTTTTTTTACTAACAACAACTAGGGTCATTGCATGTGTGTTCTCTTCAGAGACCACACATGGATCCACTAGTGTCATTGCATGTGTGTTCTTTTTACTAACAACAACCAGAGTCATTGCATGTGTGTTCTTTTCACATACCACCTATGGATCCACCAGTGTCATTGCATCTGTGTTCTTTTTACTAACAACAACTGGAGTCATTTCATAACTGTTCTTTTCACATACCACATATGGATCCACGAGTGTCATTGAAATGCGTGTTCTCTTCAGAGACCACACATGGATCCACCAGTGTCATTGCATGTGTGTTCTTTTTACTAACAACAACCAGAGTCATTGCATGTGTGTTCTTTTCACATACCACATATGGATCCACCAGTGTCATTGCATGCGTGTTCTTTTTACTAACAACAACTAGAGTCATTTCATGACTGTTCTTTTCACATACCACATATGGATCCACCGGTGTCATTGAAATGTGTGTTCTCTTCAGAGACCACACTTGGATCCACCAGTGTCATTGCATGTGTGTTCTTTTTACTAACAACAACCAGAGTCATCGCATGTGTGTTCTTTTTACTAACAACAACCAGAGTCATTGCATGTGTGTTCTTTTCACATACCACCTATGGATCCACCAGTGTTATTGCATGTATGTTCTTTTTACTAACAACAACTGGAGTCATTTCATGACTATTCTTTTCACATACCACATATGGATCCACCAGTGTCATTGAAATGTGTGTTCTCTTCAGAGACCACACATCGATCCACCGGTGTCATTGCATGTGTGTTCTTTTTACTAACAACAACCAGAGTCATTGCATGTGTGTTCTTTCCACATACCAGACATGGATCCACCAGTGTCATTACATGTGTGCTATTTTCACCATCCACCTATGGATCCACCAGTGTCATTGCATGTGTGTTCGTTTTACTAACAACAACTAGAGTCATTGAAATGTGTGTTCTCTTTAGAGACCACACATGCATCCACCAGTGCCATTGCATGTGTGTTCTTTTTACTAACAACAACTACAGTCATTGCATGTGTGTTCTCTTTAGAGACCACACATGGATCCACTAGTGTCATTGCATGTGTGTTCTTTTCACAATCCACCTATGGATCCACCAGTGTCATTGCATGTGTGCTCTTTTTACTAACAACAACAAAAGTCATTGCATGTGTGTTTTCTTCAGAGACCACACATGGATCCACCAGTGCCATTGCATGTGTGTTCTTTTTACTAACAACAACCAGAGTCATTGCATGTGTGTTCTTTTCACATACCACCTATGGATCCACCAGTGTCATTGCATGTGTGTTCTTTTTACTAACAAGAACTGGAGTCATTTCATGACTGTTCTTTTCACATACCACATATGGACCCACCAGTGTCATTGAAATGTATGTTCTCTTCAGAGACCACACATGGATCCACCAGTGTCATTGCATGTGTGCTTTTTTTACTAACAACAACTGGGGTCATTGCATGTGTGTTCTCTTCAGAGACCACACATGGATCCACCAGTGTCATTGCATGTGTGTTCTTTTCACAATCCACCTATGGATCCACCAGTGTCGCATGTGTGCTCTTTTTACTAACAAAAACCAAAGTCATTGCATGTGTGTTCTCTTCAGAGACCACACATGGATCCACCAGTGTTATTGCATGTGTGTTCTTTTCACAATCCACCTATGGATCCACCAGTGTCATTGCATGTATTCTCTTTTTACTAACAACAACCAGAGTAATTGCATGTGTGTTCTCTTCAGAGACCACACATGGATCCACCAGTGTCATTGCATGTGTGTTCTTTTTACTAACAATAACTAGAGTCATTGCATGTGTGCTCTTTTCACAATCCATCTATGGATCCACTAGTGTCATTGCATGTGTGTTCTTTTCACAATCCACCTATGGATCCACCAGTGTCATTGCATGTGTGTTCTTTTTACTAACAACCAGAGTCATTGCATGTGTGTTCTTTTCACATACCACCTATGGATCCACCAGTGTCATTGCATGTGTGTTCTTTTTACTAACAACAACTAGAGTCATTTCATAACTGTTCTTTTCACATACCACATATGGATCCACGAGTGTCATTGAAATGCGTGTTCTCTTCAGAGACCACACATGGATCCACCAGTGTCATTGCATGTGTGTTCTTTTTACTAACAACAACCAGAGTCATTGCATGTGTGTTCTTTTCACATACCACATATGGATCCACCAGTGTCATTGCATGCGTGTTCTTTTTACTAACAACAACTAGAGTCATTTCATGACTGTTCTTTTCACATACCACATATGGATCCATCGGTGTCATTGAAATGTGTGTTCTCTTCAGAGACCACACATGGATCCACCAGTGTCATTGCATGTGTGTTCTTTTTACTAACAACAACAAGAGTCATCGCATGTGTGTTCTTTTTACTAACAACAAACAGAGTCATTGCATGTGTGTTCTTTTCACATACCACCTATGGATCCACCAGTGTCATTGCATGTGTGTTCTTTTTACTAACAATTCGGAGTCATTTCATGACTATTCTTTTCACATACTACATATGGATCCACCAGTGTCATTGAAATGTGTGTTCTCTTCAGAGACCACACATGGATCCACCCGTGTCATTGCATGTGTGTTCTTTTTACTAACAACAACCAGAGTCATTGCATGTGTGTTCTCTTCAGAGACCACACATGGATCCACCAGTTTCATTGCATGTGGGTTCTTTTTAGTAACAACCAGAGTCATTGCATGTGTGCTCTTTTCACAATCCATCTATGGATCCACCAGTGTCATTGCATGTGTGTTCTTTTACTAACATCAACTGAGTCATTTCATGACGTTTTTCACATACCACATATGGATCCACCAGTATCATTGAAATGTGTGTTCTCTTCAAAGACCACACATGGATCCACCAGTGTCATTTCATGTGTGTTCTTTTTACTAACAATCAGAGTCATTGCATGTGTGTTCTTTTCACATACCACCTATGGATCCACCAGTGTCATTGCATGTGTGTTCTTTTTACTAACGACAAATGGAGTCATTTCATGACTGTTCTTTTCACATACCACATATGGATCCACCAGTGTCATTGAAATGTGTGTTCTCTTCAGAGACCACAAATGGATCCACCAATGTCATTGCATGTGTGTTCTTTTTACTAACAACAACTAGAGTCATTGCATGTGTGTTCTTTTCACATACCAGACATGGATCCACCAGTGTCATTACATGTGTGCTATTTTCACCATTCACCTATGGATCCACCAGTGTCATTGCATGTGTGTTCTTTTTACTAACAACAACCAGAGTCATTGAAATGTGTGTTCTCTTTAGAGACCACACATGGATCCACCAGTGCCATTGCATATGTGTTATTTTTACTAACAACAACTAGAGTCATTGCATGTGTGTTCTCTTCAGAGACCACACATGGATCCACTAGTGTCATTGCATGTGTGTTCTTTTCACAATCCACCTATGGATCCACCAGTGTCATTGCATGTGTGCTCTTTTTACTAACAACAACCAAAGTCATTGCATGTGTGTTTTCTTCAGAGACCACACATGGATCCACCAGTGCCATTGCATGTGTGTTCTTTTTACTAACAACAACCAGAGTCATTGCATGTGTGTTCTTTTCACATACCACCTATGGATCCACCAGTGTCATTGCATGTGTGTTCTTTTTACTTACAAGAACTGGAGTCATTTCATGACTGTTCTTTTCACATACCACATATGGACCCACCAGTGTCATTGAAATGTATGTTCTCTTCAGAGACCACACATGGATCCACCAGTGTCATTGCATGTGTGCTTTTTTTACTAACAACAACTGGGGTCATTGCATGTGTGTTCTCTTCAGAGACCACACATGGATCCACCAGTGTCATTGCATGTGTGTTCTTTTCACAATCAACCTATGGATCCACCAGTGTCGCATGTGTGCTCTTTTACTAACAAAACCAAAGTCATTGCATGTGTGTTCTCTTCAGAGATCACACATGGATCCACCAGTGTTATTGCATGTGTGTTCTTTTCACAATCCACCTATGGATCCACCAGTGTCATTGCATGTATGCACTTTTTACTAGCAACAACCAGAGTCATTGCATGTGTGTTCTCTTCAGAGACCACACAAGGATCCACCAGTGTCATTGCATGTGTGTTCTTTTTACTAACAATAACTAGAGTCATTGCATGTGTGCTCTTTTCACAATCCATCTATGGATCCACCCGTGTCATTGCATGTGTGTTCTTTTCACAATCCACCTATGGATCCACCAGTGTCATTGCATGTGTGTTCTTTTTACTAACAACCAGAGTCATTGCATGTGTGTTCTTTTCACATACCACCTATGGATCCACCAGTGTCATTGCATGTGTGTTCTTTTTACTAACGACAAATGGAGTCATTTCATGACTGTTCTTGTCACATACCACATATGGATCCACCAGTGTCATCGAAATGTGTGTTCTCTTCAGAGACCACACATGGATCCACCAATGTCATTGCATGTGTGTTCTTTTTATTAACAACAACTAGAGTCATTGCATGTGTGTTCTCTTCAGATACCAGACATGGATCCAGCAGTGTCATGGCATGTGTGTTCTTTTTACTAACAACAACTAGAGTCATTTCATGACTGTTCTTTTCACATACCACATATGGATCCATCGGTGTCATTGAAATGTGTGTTCTCTTCAGAGACCACACATGGATCCACCAGTGTCATTGCATGTGTGTTCTTTTTACTAACAACAACCAGAGTCATCGCATGTGTGTTCCTTTTACTAACAACAACCAGAGTCATTGCATGTGTGTTCTTTTCACATACCACCTATGGATCCACCAGTGTCATTGCATGTGTGTTCTTTTTACTAACAACGACTGGAGTCATTTCATGACTATTCTTTTCACATACTACATATGGATCCACCAGTGTCATTGAAATGTGTGTTCTCTTCAGAGACCACACATGGATCCACCGGTGTCATTGCATGTGTGTTCTTTTTACTAACAACAACCAGAGTCATTGCATGTGTGTTCTCTTCAGAGACCACACATGGATCCACCAGTTTCATTGCATGTGGGTTCTTTTTAGTAACAACCAGAGTCATTGCATGTGTGCTCTTTTCACAATCCATCTATGGATCCACCAGTGTCATTGCATGTGTGTTCTTTTTACTAACATCAACTGGAGTCATTTCATGACTGTTCTTTTCACATACCACATATGGATCCACCAGTATCATTGAAATGTGTGTTCTCTTCAAAGACCACACATGGATCCACCAGTGTCATTTCATGTGTGTTCTTTTTACTAACAATCAGAGTCATTGCATGTGTGTTCTTTTCACATACCACCTATGGATCCACCAGTGTCATTGCATGTGTGTTCTTTTTACTAACGACAAATGGAGTCATTTCATGACTGTTCTTTTCACATACCACATATGGATCCACCAGTGTCATTGAAATGTGTGTTCTCTTCAGAGACCACAAATGGATCCACCAATGTCATTGCATGTGTGTTCTTTTTACTAACAACAACTAGAGTCATTGCATGTGTGTTCTTTTCACATACCAGACATGGATCCACCAGTGTCATTACATGTGTGCTATTTTCACCATTCACCTATGGATCCACCAGTGTCATTGCATGTGTGTTCTTTTTACTAACAACAACCAGAGTCATTGAAATGTGTGTTCTCTTTAGAGACCACACATGGATCCACCAGTGCCATTGCATATGTGTTATTTTTACTAACAACAACTAGAGTCATTGCATGTGTGTTCTCTTCAGAGACCACACATGGATCCACTAGTGTCATTGCATGTGTGTTCTTTTCACAATCCACCTATGGATCCACCAGTGTCATTGCATGTGTGCTCTTTTTACTAACAACAACCAAAGTCATTGCATGTGTGTTTTCTTCAGAGACCACACATGGATCCACCATTGCATGTGTGTTCTTTTTACTAACAACAACCAGAGTCATTGCATGTGTGTTCTTTTCACATACCACCTATGGATCCACCAGTGTCATTGCATGTGTGTTCTTTTTACTTACAAGAACTGGAGTCATTTCATGACTGTTCTTTTCACATACCACATATGGACCCACCAGTGTCATTGAAATGTATGTTCTCTTCAGAGACCACACATGGATCCACCAGTATCATTGCATGTGTGCTTTTTTTACTAACAACAACTGGGGTCATTGCATGTGTGTTCTCTTCAGAGACCACACATGGATCCACCAGTGTCATTGCATGTGTGTTCTTTTCACAATCCACCTATGGATCCACCAGTGTCGCATGTGTGCTCTTTTTACTAACAAAAACCAAAGTCATTGCATGTGTGTTCTCTTCAGAGATCACACATGGATCCACCAGTGTTATTGCATGTGTGTTCTTTTCACAATCCACCTATGGATCCACCAGTGTCATTGCATGTATGCACTTTTTACTAGCAACAACCAGAGTCATTGCATGTGTGTTCTCTTCAGAGACCACACAAGGATCCACCAGTGTCATTGCATGTGTGTTCTTTTTACTAACAATAACTAGAGTCATTGCATGTGTGCTCTTTTCACAATCCATCTATGGATCCACCCGTGTCATTGCATGTGTGTTCTTTTCACAATCCACCTATGGATCCACCAGTGTCATTGCATGTGTGTTCTTTTTACTAACAACCAGAGTCATTGCATGTGTGTTCTTTTCACATACCACCTATGGATCCACCAGTGTCATTGCATGTGTGTTCTTTTTACTAACGACAAATGGAGTCATTTCATGACTGTTCTTGTCACATACCACATATGGATCCACCAGTGTCATCGAAATGTGTGTTCTCTTCAGAGACCACACATGGATCCACCAATGTCATTGCATGTGTGTTCTTTTTATTAACAACAACTAGAGTCATTGCATGTGTGTTCTCTTCAGATACCAGACATGGATCCAGCAGTGTCATGGCATGTGTGTTCTTTTTACTAAGAACCAGAGTCATTGTATGTATGCTCTTTTCACAATCCATCTATGGATCCACCAGTGTCATTGCATGTGTGTTCTTTTTACTAACAACAACTGGAGTCATTTCATGACTTTTCTTTTCACATACCACATATGGATCCACCAGTGTCATTCAAATGTGTGTACTCTTCACAGACGACACATGGATCCACCAGTGTCATTGCATGTGTGTTCTTTTTACTAACAACAACCAGAGTCATTGCATGTGTGTTCTTTTCACATACCACACATAGATCCAACAGTGTCATTGCATGTGTGTTCTTTTCACAATCCACCTATGGATCCACCAGTGTCATTGCATGTGTGCTCTTTTCACAATCCACCTATGGGTCCACCAGTGTCATTGCATGTGTGTTCTTTTTACTAACAACAACCAGAGTCATTGAAATGTGTGTTCTTTTCACATAC
Organism: Avena insularis; assembly: GCA_023614405.1. NCBI lineage: Eukaryota > Viridiplantae > Streptophyta > Magnoliopsida > Poales > Poaceae > Avena > Avena insularis. Next base: position 257,432 of record JAJUPC010000469.1, on the reverse strand, counting down.
CACATATGGATCCACCAGTGTCATTGCATGTGTGCTTTTTTTTACTAACAACAACTAGGGTCATTGCATGTGTGTTCTCTTCAGAGACCACACATGGATCCACCAGTATCATTGCATGTGTGTTCTTTTTACTAACAACAACCAGAGTCATTGCATGTGTGTTCTTTTCACATACCACCTATGGATCCACCAGTGTCATTGCATCTGTGTTCTTTTTACTAACAACAACTGGAGTCATTTCATAACTGTTCTTTTCACATACCACATATGGATCCACGAGTGTCATTGAAATGCGTGTTCTCTTCGGAGACCACACATGGATCCACCAGTGTCATTGCATGTGTGTTCTTTTTACTAACAACAACCAGAGTCATTGCATGTGTGTTCTTTTCACATACCACATATGGATCCACCAGTGTCATTGCATGCGTGTTCTTTTTACTAACAACAACTAGAGTCATTTCATGACTGTTCTTTTCACATACCACATATGGATCCACCGGTGTCATTGAAATGTGTGTTCTCTTCAGAGACCACACATGGATCCACCAGTGTCATTGCATGTGTGTTCTTTTTACTAACAACAACCAGAGTCATCGCATGTGTGTTCTTTTTACTAACAACAACCAGAGTCATTGCATGTGTGTTCTTTTCACATACCACCTATGGATCCACCAGTGTCACTGCATGTGTGTTCTTTTTATTAACAACAACTGGAGTCATTTCATGACTATTCTTTTCACATACTACATATGGATCCACCAGTGTCATTGAAATGTGTGTTCTCTTCAGAGACCACACATGGATCCACCGGTGTCATTGCATGTGTGTTCTTTTTACTAACAACAACCAGAGTCATTGCATGTGTGTTCTCTTCAGAGACCACACATGGATCCACCAGTTTCATTGCATGTGGGTTCTTTTTAGTAACAACCAGAGTCATTGCATGTGTGCTCTTTTCACAATCCATCTATGGATCCACCAGTGTCATTGCATGTGTGTTATTTTTACTAACATCAACTGGAGTCATTTCATGACTGTTCTTTTCACATACCACCTATGGATCCACCAGTGTCATTGAAATGTGTGTACACTTCACAGACCACACATGGATCCACCAGTGTCATTGCATGTGTGTTCTTTTTACTAACAACAACCAGAGTCATTGCATGTGTGTTCTTTTCACATACCACATATGGATCCACCAGTGTCATTGTATGTGTGCTCTTTTCACAATCCACCTATGGATCCACCAGTGTCATTGCATGTGTGTTCTTTTTACTAACAACAACCAGAGTCATTGAAATGTGTGTTCTTTTCACATACCACATATGGATCCACCAGTGTCATTGCATGTGTGATTTTTTTTACTATCAACAACTAGGGTCATTGCATGTGTGTTCTCTTCAGAGACCACACATAGATCCAACAGTGTCATTGCATGTGTGTTCTTTTCAAAATCCACCTATGGATCCACCAGTGTCATTGCATGTGTGCTCTTTTCACAATCCACCTATGGGTCCACCAGTGTCATTGCATGTGTGTTCTTTTTACTAACAACAACCAGAGTCATTGAAATGTGTGTTCTTTTCACATACCACATATGGATCCACCAGTGTCATTGCATGTGTGCTTTTTTACTAACAACAACTAGGGTCATTGCATGTGTGTTCTCTTCAGAGACCACACATGGATCCACCAGTGTCATTGCATGTGTGTTCTTTTTACTAACAACAACCAGAGTCATTGCATGTGTGTTCTTTTCACATACCACCTATGGATCCACCGGTGTCATTGCATCTGTGTTCTTTTTACTAACAACAACTGGAGTCATTTCATAACTGTTCTTTTCACATACCACATATGGATCCACGAGTGTCATTGAAATGCATGTTCTCTTCAGAGACCACACATAGATCCACCAGTGTCATTGCATGTGTGTTCTTTTTACTAACAACAACCAGAGTCATTGCATGTGTGTTCTTTTCACATACCACATATGGATCCACCAGTGTCATTGCATGCGTGTTCTTTTTACTAACAACAACTAGAGTCATTTCATGACTGTTCTTTTCACATACCACATATGGATCCACCGGTGTCATTGAAATGTGTGTTCTCTTCAGAGACCACACATGGATCCACCAGTGTCATTGCATGTGTGTTCTTTTTACTAACAACAACCAGAGTCATCGCATGTGTGTTCTTTTTACTAACAACAACCAGAGTCATTGCATGTGTGTTCTTTTCACATACCACCTATGGATCCACCAGTGTTATTGCATGTATGTTCTTTTTACTAACAACAAATGGAGTCATTTCATGACTATTCTTTTCACATACCACATATGGATCCACCAGTGTCATTGAAATGTGTGTTCTCTTCAGAGACCACACATGGATCCACCAGTGTCATTGCATGTGTGTTCTTTTTACTAACAACAACCAGAGTCATCGCATGTGTGTTCTTTTTACTAACAACAACCAGAGTCATTGCATGTGTGTTCTTTTCACATACCACCTATGGATCCACCAGTGTTATTGCATGTATGTTCTTTTTACTAACAACAACTGGAGTCATTTCATGACTATTCTTTTCACATACCACATATGGATCCACCAGTGTCATTGAAATGTGTGTTCTCTTCAGAAACCACACATGGATCCACCGGTGTCATTGCATGTGTGTTCTTTTTACTAACAACAACCAGAGTCATTGCATGTGTGTTCTTTCCACATACCAGACATGGATCCACCAGTGTCATTACATGTGTGCTATTTTCACCATCCACCTATGGATCCACCAGTGTCATTGCATGTGTGTTCTTTTTACTAACAACAACTAGAGTCATTGAAATGTGTGTTCTCTTTAGAGACCACACATGCATCCACCAGTGCCATTGCATGTGTGTTCTTTTTACTAACAACAACTACAGTCATTGCATGTGTGTTCTCTTTAGAGACCACACATGGATCCACTAGTGTCATTGCATGTGTGTTCTTTTCACAATCCACCTATGGATCCACCAGTGTCATTGCATGTGTGCTCTTTTTACTAACAACAACAAAAGTCATTGCATGTGTGTTTTCTTCAGAGACCACACATGGATCCACCAGTGCCATTGCATGTGTGTTCTTTTTACTAACAACAACCAGAGTCATTGCATGTGTGTTCTTTTCACATACCACATATGAATCCACCAGTGTCATTGCATGTGTGCTCTTTTTACTTACAAGAACTTGAGTCATTTCATGACTGTTCTTTTCACATACCACATATGGACCCACCAGTGTCATTGAAATGTATGTTCTCTTCAGAGACCACACATGGATCCACCAGTGTCATTGCATGTGTGCTTTTTTTACTAACAACAACTGGGGTCATTGCATGTGTGTTCTCTTCAGAGACCACACATGGATCCACCAGTGTCATTGCATGTGTGTTCTTTTCACAATCCACCTATGGATCCACCAGTGTCGCATGTGTGCTCTTTTTACTAACAAAAACCAAAGTCATTGCATGTGTGTTCTCTTCAGAGACCACACATGGATCCACCAGTGTTATTTCATGTGTGTTCTTTTCACAATCCACCTATGGATCCACCAATGCCATTGCATGTATGCTCTTTTTACTAACAACAACGAGAGTCATTGCATGTGTGTTCTCTTCAGAGACCACACATGGATCCACCAGTGTCATTGCATGTGTGTTCTTTTTACTAACAATAACTAGAGTCATTGCATGTGTGCTCTTTTCACAATCCATCTATGGATCCACTAGTGTCATTGCATGTGTGTTCTTTTCACAATCCACCTATGGATCCACCAGTGTCATTGCATGTGTGTTCTTTTTACTAACAACCAGAGTCATTGCATGTGTGTTCTTTTCACATACCACCTATGGATCCACCAGTGTCATTGCATGTGTGTTCTTTTCACTAACAACAACTGGAGTCATTTCATAACTGTTCTTTTCACATACCACATATGGATCCACGAGTGTCATTGAAATGTGTGTTCTATTCAGAGACCACACATGGATCCACCAGTGTCATTGCATGTGTGTTCTTTTTACTAACAACAACCAGAGTCATTGCATGTGTGTTCTTTTCACATACCACATATGGATCCACCAGTGTCATTGCATGCGTGTTCTTTTTACTAACAACAACTAAAGTCATTTCATGACTGTTCTTTTCACATACCACATATGGATCCACCGGTATCATTGAAATGCGTGTTCTCTTCAGAGACCACACATGGATCCACCAGTGTCATTGCATGTGTGTTCTTTTTACTAACAACAACCAGAGTCATTGCATGTGTGTTCTTTTCACATACCACATATGGATCCACCAGTGTCATTGCATGCGTGTTCTTTTTACTAATAACAACTAGAGTCATTTCATGACTGTTCTTTTCACATACCACATATGGATCCACCGGTGTCATTGAAATGTGTGTTCTCTTCAGAGACCACACATGGATCCACCAGTGTCATTGCATGTGTGTTCTTTTTACTAACAACAACCAGAGTCATCGCATGTGTGTTCTTTTTACTAACAACAACCAGAGTCATTGCATGTGTGTTCTTTTCACATACCACATATGGATCCACCAGTGTCATTGCATGCGTGTTCTTTTTACTAACAACAACTAAAGTCATTTCATGACTATTCTTTTCACATACCACATATGGATCCACCGGTATCATTGAAATGCGTGTTCTCTTCAGAGACCACACATGGATCCACCAGTGTCATTGCATGTGTGTTCTTTTTACTAACAACAACCAGAGTCATTGCATGTGTGTTCTTTTCACATACCACATATGGATCCACCAGTGTCATTGCATGCGTGTTCTTTTTACTAACAACAACTAGAGTCATTTCATGACTGTTCTTTTCACATACCACATATGGATCCACCGGTGTCATTGAAATGTGTGTTCTCTTCAGAGACCACACATGGATCCACCAGTGTCATTGCATGTGTGTTCTTTTTACTAACAACAACCAGAGTCATCGCATGTGTGTTCTTTTTACTAACAACAACCAGAGTCATTGCATGTGTGTTCTTTTCACATACCACCTATGGATCCACCAGTGTCACTGCATGTGTGTTCTTTTTACTAACAACAACTGGAGTCATTTCATGACTATTCTTTTCACATACTACATATGGATCCACCAGTGTCATTGAAATGTGTGTTCTCTTCAGAGACCACACATGGATCCACCGGTGTCACTGCATGTGTGTTCTTTTTACTAACAACAACCAGAGTCATTGCATGTGTGTTCTCTTCAGAGACCACACATGGATCCACTAGTTTCATTGCATGTGGGTTCTTTTTAGTAACAACCAGAGTCATTGCATGTGTGCTCTTTTCACAATCCATTTATGGATCCACCAGTGTCATTGCATGTGTGTTCTTTTTACTAACATCAACTGGAGTCATTTCATGACTGTTCTTTTCACATACCACATATGGATCCACCGGTGTCATTGAAATGTGTGTTCTCTTCAGAGACCACACATGGATCCACCAGTGTCATTGCATGTGTGTTCTTTTTACTAACAACAACCAGAGTCATCGCATGTGTGTTCTTTTTACTAACAACAACCAGAGTCATTGCATGTGTGTTCTTTTCACATACCACATATGGATCCACCAGTGTCATTGCATGCGTGTTCTTTTTACTAACAACAACTAAAGTCATTTCATGACTGTTCTTTTCACATACCACATATGGATCCACCGGTATCATTGAAATGCGTGTTCTCTTCAGAGACCACACATGGATCCACCAGTGTCATTGCATGTGTGTTCTTTTTACTAACAACAACTGGAGTCATTGCATGTGTGTTCTTTTCACATACCACCTATGGATCCACCAGTGTCATTGCATGCGTGTTCTTTTTACTAACAACCAGAGTCATTGCATGTGTGTTCTTTTAACATACCACATATGGATCCACCGGTGTCATTGAAATGTGTGTTCTCTTCAGACACCACACATGGATCCACCAGTGTCATTGCATGTGTGTTCTTTTTACTAACAACAACAAGAGTCATCGCATGTGTGTTCTTTTTACTAACAACAACCAGAGTCATTGCATGTGTGTTCTTTTCACATACCACCTATGGATCCACCAGTGTCACTGCATGTGTGTTCTTTTTACTAACAACAACTGGAGTCATTTCATGACTATTCTTTTCACATACTACATATGGATCCACCAGTGTCATTGAAATGTGTGTTCTCTTCAGAAACCACACATGGATCCACCGGTGTCATTGCATGTTTGTTCTTTTTACTAACAACAACCAGAGTCATTGCATGTGTGTTCTCTTCAGAGACCACACATGGATCCACTAGTTTCATTGCATGTGGGTTCTTTTTAGTAACAACCAGAGTCATTGCATGTGTGCCCTTTTCACAATCCATCTATGGATCCACCAGTGTCATTGCATGTGTGTTCTTTTTACTAACATCAACTGGAGTCATTTCATGACTGTTCTTTTCACATACCACATATGGATCCACCAGTATCATTGAAATGTGTGTTCTCTTCAAGACCACACATGGATCCACCAGTGTCATTTCATGTGTGTTCTTTTTACTAACAATCAGAGTCATTGCATGTGTGTTCTTTTCACATACCACCTATGGATCCACCAGTGTCATTGCATGTGTGTTCTTTTTACTAACGACAAATGGAGTCATTTCATGACTGTTCTTTTCACATACCACATATGGATCCACCAGTGTCATTGAAATGTGTGTTCTCTTCAGAGACCACAAATGGATCCACCAATGTCATTGCATGCGTGTTCTTTTTACTAACAACAACTAGAGTCATTGCATGTGTGTTCTTTTCACATACCAGACATGGATCCACCAGTGTCATTACATGTGTGCTATTTTCACCATCCACCTATGGATCCAACAGTGTCATTGCATGTGTGTTCTTTTTACTAACAACAACCAGAGCCATTGAAATGTGTGTTCTCTTTAGAGACCACACATGGATCCACCAGTGCCATTGCATGTGTGTTATTTTTACTAACAACAACTAGAGTCATTGCATGTGTGTTCTCTTTAGAGACCACACATGGATCCACTAGTGTCATTGCATGTGTGTTCTTTTCACAATCCACCTATGGATCCACCAGTGTCATTGCATGTGTGCTCTTTTTACTAACAACAACCAAAGTCATTGCATGTGTGTTTTCTTCAGAGACCACACATGGATCCACCAGTGCCATTGCATGTGTGTTCTTTTTACTAACAACAACCAGAGTCATTGCATGTGTGTTCTTTTCACATACCACCTATGGATCCACCAGTGTCATTGCATGTGTGTTCTTTTTACTTATAAGAACTGGAGTCATTTCATGACTGTTCTTTCACATACCACATATGGACCCACCAGTGTCATTGAAATGTATGTTCTCTTCAGAGACCACACATGGATCCACCAGTGTCATTGCATGTGTGCTTTTTTTACTAACAACAACTGGGGTCATTGCATGTGTGTTCTCTTCAGAGACCACACATGGATCCACCAGTGTCATTGCATGTGTGTTCTTTTCACAATCCACCTATGGATCCACCAGTGTCGCATGTGTGCTCTTTTTACTAACAAAAACCAAAGTCATTGCATGTGTGTTCTCTTCAGAGACCACACATGGATCCACCAGTGTTATTGCATGTGTGTTCTTTTCACAATCCACCTATGGATCCACCAGTGTCATTGCATGTATGCTCTTTTTACTAGCAACAACCAGAGTCATTGCATGTGTGTTCTCTTCAGAGACCACACAAGGATCCACCAGTGTCATTGCATGTGTGTTCTTTTTACTAACAATAACTAGAGTCATTGCATGTGTGCTCTTTTCACAATCCATCTATGGATCCACCAGTGTCATTGCATGTGTGTTCTTTTCACAATCCACCTATGGATCCACCAGTGTCATTGCATGTGTGTTCTTTTTACTAACAACAACCAGAGTCATTGCATGTGTGTTCTTTTCACATACCACCTATGGATCCACCAGTGTCATTGCATGTGTGTTCTTTTTACTAACGACAAATGGAGTCATTTCATGACTGTTCTTGTCACATACCACATATGGATCCACCAGTGTCATTGAAATGTGTGTTCTCTTCAGAGACCACACATGGATCCACCAATGTCATTGCATGTGTGTTCTTTTTATTAACAACAACTAGAGTCATTGCATGTGTGTTCTCTTCAGATACCAGACATGGATCCAGCAGTGTCATGGCATGTTTGTTCTTTTTACTAACAACCAGAGTCATTGTATGTATGCTCTTTTCACAATCCATCTATGGATCCACCAGTGTCATTGCATGTGTGTTCTTTTTACTAACAACAACTGGAGTCATTTCATGACTTTTCTTTTCACATACCACATATGGATCCACCAGTGTCATTCAAATGTGTGTACTCTTCACAGACGACACATGGATCCACCAGTGTCATTGCATGTGTGTTCTTTTTACTAACAACCAGAGTCATTGCATGTGTGTTCTTTTCACATACCACACATAGATCCAACAGTGTCATTGCATGTGTGTTCTTTTCACAATCCACCTATGGATCCACCAGTGTCATTGCATGTGTGCTCTTTTCACAATCCACCTATGGGTCCACCAGTGTCATTGCATGTGTGTTCTTTTTACTAACAACAACCAGAGTCATTGAAATGTGTGTTCTTTTCACATACCACATATGGATCGACTAGTGTCATTGCATGTGTGCTTTTTTTTACTAACAACAACTAGGGTCATTGCATGTGTGTTCTCTTCAGAGACCACACATGGATCCACTAGTGTCATTGCATGTGTGTTCTTTTTACTAACAACAACCAGAGTCATTGCATGTGTGTTCTTTTCACATACCACCTATGGATCCACCAGTGTCATTGCATCTGTGTTCTTTTTACTAACAACAACTGGAGTCATTTCATAACTGTTCTTTTCACATACCACATATGGATCCACGAGTGTCATTGAAATGCGTGTTCTCTTCAGAGACCACACATGGATCCACCAGTGTTATTGCATGTGTGTTCTTTTTACTAACAACAACCAGAGTCATTGCATGTGTGTTCTTTTCACATACCACATATGGATCCACCAGTGTCATTGAATGCGTGTTCTTTTTACTAACAACAACTAGAGTCATTTCATGACTGTTCTTTTCACATACCACATATGGATCCACCGGTGTCATTGAAATGTGTGTTCTCTTCAGAGACCACACATGGATCCACCAGTGTCATTGCATGTGTGTTCTTTTTACTAACAACAACCAGAGTCATCGCATGTGTGTTCTTTTTACTAACAACAACCAGAGTCATTGCATGTGTGTTCTTTTCACATACCACCTATGGATCCACCAGTGTCACTGCATGTGTGTTCTTTTTACTAACAACAACTGGAGTCATTTCATGACTATTCTTTTCACATACTACATATGGATCCACCAGTGTCATTGAAATGTGTGTTCTCTTCAGAGACCACACATGGATCCACCGGTGTCATTGCATGTGTGTTCTTTTTACTAACAACAACCAGAGTCATTGCATGTGTGTTCTCTTCAGAGACCACACATGGATCCACCAGTTTCATTGCATGTGGGTTCTTTTTAGTAACAACCAGAGTCATTGCATGTGTGCTCTTTTCACAATCCATCTATGGATCCACCAGTGTCATTGCATGTGTGTTCTTTTTACTAACATCAACTGGAGTCATTTCATGACTGTTCTTTTCACATACCACATATGGATCCACCAGTATCATTGAAATGTGTGTTCTCTTCAAAGACCACACATGGATCCACCAGTGTCATTTCATGTGTGTTCTTTTTACTAACAATCAGAGTCATTGCATGTGTGTTCTTTTCACATACCACCTATGGATCCACCAGTGTCATTGCATGTGTGTTCTTTTTACTAACGACAAATGGAGTCATTTCATGACTGTTCTTTTCACATACCACATATGGATCCACCAGTGTCATTGAAATGTGTGTTCTCTTCAGAGACCACAAATGGATCCACCAATGTCATTGCATGTGTGTTCTTTTTACTAACAACAACTAGAGTCATTGCATGTGTGTTCTTTTCACATACCAGACATGGATCCACCAGTGTCATTACATGTGTGCTATTTTCACCATCCACCTATGGATCCACCAGTGTCATTGCATGTGTGTTCTTTTTACTAACAACAACCAGAGTCATTGAAATGTGTGTTCTCTTTAGAGACCACACATGGATCCACCAGTGCCATTGCATGTGTGTTCTTTTTACTAACAACAACTAGAGTCATTGCATGTGTGTTCTCTTCAGAGACCACACATGGATCCACTAGTGTCATTGCATGTGTGTTCTTTTCACAATCCACCTATGGATCCACCAGTGTCATTGCATGTGTGCTCTTTTTACTAACAACAACCAAAGTCATTGCATGTGTGTTTTCTTCAGAGACCACACATGGATCCACCAGTGCCATTGCATGTGTGTTCTTTTTACTAACAACAACCAGAGTCATTGCATGTGTGTTCTTTTCACATACCACCTATGGATCCACCAGTGTCATTGCATGTGTGTTCTTTTTACTTACAAGAACTGGAGTCATTTCATGACTGTTCTTTTCACATACCACATATGGACCCACCAGTGTCATTGAAATGTATGTTCTCTTCAGAGACCACACATGGATCCACCAGTATCATTGCATGTGTGCTTTTTTTACTAACAACAACTGGGGTCATTGCATGTGTGTTCTTTTCACAATCCACCTATGGATCCACCAGTGTCATTGCATGTGTGCTCTTTTCACAATCCACCTATGGGTCCACCAGTGTCATTGCATGTGTGTTCTTTTTACTAACAACAACCAGAGTCATTGAAATGTGTGTTCTTTTCACATACCACATATGGATCGACTAGTGTCATTGCATGTGTGCTTTTTTTTACTAACAACAACTAGGGTCATTGCATGTGTGTTCTCTTCAGAGACCACACATGGATCCACTAGTGTCATTGCATGTGTGTTCTTTTTACTAACAACAACCAGAGTCATTGCATGTGTGTTCTTTTCACATACCACCTATGGATCCACCAGTGTCATTGCATCTGTGTTCTTTTTACTAACAACAACTGGAGTCATTTCATAACTGTTCTTTTCACATACCACATATGGATCCACGAGTGTCATTGAAATGTGTGTTCTCTTCAGAGACCACACATGGATCCACCAGTGTTATTGCATGTGTGTTCTTTTTACTAACAACAACCAGAGTCATTGCATGTGTGTTCTTTTCACATACCACATATGGATCCACCAGTGTCATTGCATGCGTGTTCTTTTTACTAACAACAACTAGAGTCATTTCATGACTGTTCTTTTCACATACCACATATGGATCCACCGGTGTCATTGAAATGTGTGTTCTCTTCAGAGACCACACATGGATCCACCAGTGTCATTGCATGTGTGTTCTTTTTACTAACAACAACCAGAGTCATCGCATGTGTGTTCTTTTTACTAACAACAACCAGAGTCATTGCATGTGTGTTCTTTTCACATACCACCTATGGATCCACCAGTGTCACTGCATGTGTGTTCTTTTTACTAACAACAACTGGAGTCATTTCATGACTATTCTTTTCACATACTACATATGGATCCACCAGTGTCATTGAAATGTGTGTTCTCTTCAGAGACCACACATGGATCCACCGGTGTCATTGCATGTGTGTTCTTTTTACTAACAACAACTGGAGTCATTGCATGTGTGTTCTCTTCAGAGACCACACATGGATCCTGATTTCATTGCATGTGGGTTCTTTTTAGTAACAACCAGAGTCATTGCATGTGTGCTCTTTTCACAATACATCTATGGATCCACCAGTGTCATTGCATGTGTGTTATTTTTACTAACATCAACTGGAGTCATTTCATGACTGTTCTTTTCACATACCACATATGGATCCACCAGTATCATTGAAATGTGTGTTCTCTTCAAAGACCACACATGGATCCACCAGTGTCATTTCATGTGTGTTCTTTTTACTAACAATCAGAGTCATTGCATGTGTGTTCTTTTCACATACCACCTATGGATCCACCAGTGTCATTGCATGTGTGTTCTTTTTACTAACGACAAATGGAGTCATTTCATGACTGTTCTTTTCACATACCACATATGGATCCACCAGTGTCATTGAAATGTGTGTTCTCTTCAGAGACCACACATGGATCCACCAGTGTCATTACATGTCTGTTCTTTTTACTAACAACAACCAGAGTCATTGCATGTGTGTTCTTTCCACATACCAGACATGGATCCACCATTGTCATTACATGTGTGCTATTTTCACCATCCACCTATGGATCCACCAGTGTCATTGCATGTGTGTTCTTTTTATTAACAACAACCAGAGTCATTGAAATGTGTGTTCTCTTTAGAGACCACACATGGATCCACCAGTGCCATTGCATGTGTGTTCTTTTTACTAACAACAACTAGAGTCATTGCATGTGTGTTCTCTTCAGAGACCACACATGGATCCACTAGTGTCATTGCATGTGTGTTCTTTTCACAATCCACCTATGGATCCACCAGTGTCATTGCATGTGTGCTCTTTTTACTAACAACAACCAAAGTCATTGCATGTGTGTTTTCTTCAGAGACCACACATGGATCCACCAGTGCCATTGCATGTGTGTTCTTTTTACTAACAACAACCAGAGTCATTGCATGTGTGTTCTTTTCACATACCACCTATGGATCCACCAGTGTCATTGCATGTGTGTTCTTTTTACTTACAAGAACTGGAGTCATTTCATGACTGTTCTTTTCACATACCACATATGGACCCACCAAGGTGTCATTGAAATGTATGTTCTCTTCAGAGACCACATGATCCATGGATCCATGTGTCATTGCATGTGTGCTTTTTAACAAAAAACAAAGTCATTGTGTTGTCTCTTCAGACCACACATGGAATCCCTGTGTCATTGCATGTGTGTTCTTTTCACAATCCACCTATGGATCCACCAGTGTCGCATGTGTGCTCTTTTTACTAGCAACAACCAGAGTCATTGCATGTGTGTTCTCTTCAGAGACCACACAAGGATCCACCAATGTCATTGCATGTGTGTTCTTTTTACTAACAACAACTAGAGTCATTGCATGTGTGTTCTCTTCAGATACCAGACATGGATCCATCAGTGTCATGGCATGTGTGTTCTTTTTACTAACAACCAGAGTCATTGTATGTGTGCTCTTTTCACAATCCATCTATGGATCCACCAGTGTCATTGCATGTGTGTTCTTTTTACTAACAACAACTGGAGTCATTTCATGACTTTTCTTTTCACATACCACATATGGATCCACCAGTGTCATTCAAATGTGTGTACTCTTCACAGACGACACATGGATCCACCAGTGTCATTGCATGTGTGTTCTTTTTACTAACAACAACCAGAGTCATTGCATGTGTGTTCTTTTCACATACCACATATGGATCCACCAGTGTCACTGCATGTGTGCTCTTTTTACTAACAAGAACCAAAGTCATTGCATGTGTGTTCTCTTTAGAGACCACACATGGATCCACCAGTGTCATTGTATGTGTGTTCTTTTTACTAACAACAACCTGAGTCATTGCATGTGTGCTCTTTTCACAATCCATCTATGGATCCACGAGTGTCATTGCATGTGTGTTCTTTTTACTACCAACAACTGGAGTCATTTCATGACTTTTCTTTTCACATACCACATATGGATCCACCAGTGTCATTGAAATGTGTGTACACTTCACAGACCACACATGGATCCACCAGTGTCATTGCATGTGTGTTCTTTTTACTAACAACAACCAGAGTCATTGCATGTGTGTTCTTTTCACATACCACATATGGATCCACCAGTGTCATTGTATGTGTGCTCTTTTCACAATCCACCTATGGATCCACCAGTGTCATTGCATGTGTGTTCTTTTTACTAACAACAACCAGAGTCATTGAAATGTGTGTTCTTTTCACATACCACATATGGATCCACCAGTGTCATTGCATGTGTGCTTTTATTTACTATCAACAACTAGGGTCTTTGCATGTGTGTTCTCTTCAGAGACCACACATAGATCCACCAGTGTCATTGCATGTGTGTTCTTTTCACAATCCACCTATGGATCCACCAGTGTCATTGCATGTGTGCTCTTTTCACAATCCACCTATGGGTCCACCAGTGTCATTGCATGTGAGTTCTTTTTACTAACAACAACCAGAGTCATTGAAATGTGTGTTCTTTTCACATACCACATATGGATCCACCAGTGTCATTGCATGTGTGCTTTGTTTTACTAACAACAACTAGGGTCATTGCATGTGTGTTCTCTTCAGAGACCACACATGGATCCACCAGTGTCATTGCATGTGTGTTCTTTTTACTAACAACAACCAGAGTCATTGCATGTGTGTTCTTTTCACATACCACCTATGGATCCACCAGTGTCATTGCATGTGTGTTCTTTTTACTAACAACAACTGGAGTCATTTCATAACTGTTCTTTTCACATACCACATATGGATCCACGAGTGTCATTGAAATGCGTGTTCTCTTCAGGGACCACACATGGATCCACCAGTGTCATTGCATGTGTGTTCTTTTTACTATCAACAACCAGAGTCATTGCATGTGTGTTCTTTTCACGTACCACATATGGATCCACCAGTGTCATTGCATGCGTGTTCTTTTTACTAACAACAACTAGAGTCATTTCATGAATGTTCTTTTCACATACCACATATGGATCCACCGGTGTCATTGAAATGTGTGTTCTCTTCAGAGACCACACATGGATCCTGATGTCATTGCATGTGTGTTCTTTTACTAACAACAACCAGAGTCATGGCATGTGTGTTCTTTTACTAACAACAACCAGTCATTGCATGTGTGTTCTTTTCACATACCACCTATGGATCCACCAGTGTTATTGCATGTGTGTTCTTTTTACTAACAACAACTGGAGTCATTTCATGACTATTCTTTTCACATACCACATATGGATCCACCAGTGTCATTGAAATGAGTGTTCTCTTCAGAGACCACACATGGACCCACCAGTGTCATTGCATGTGTGTTCTTTTTACTAACAACAACCAGAGTCATTGCATGTGTGTTCTTTCCACATACCAGACATGGATCCACCAGTGTCATTACATGTGTGCTATGTTCACCATCCACCTATGGATCCACCAGTGTCATTGCATGTGTGTTCTTTTTACTAACAACAACTAGAGTCATTGAAATGTGTGTTCTCTTTAGAGACCACACATGGATCCACCAGTGCCATTGCATGTGTGTTCTTTTTACTAACAACAACCAGAGTCATTGCATGTGTGTTCTTTTCACATACCACATATGGATCCACCAGTGTCATTGCATGCGTGTTCTTTTTACTAACAACAACTAGAGTCATTTCATGACTGTTCTTTTCACATACAACATATGGATCCACCGGTGACATAGAAATGATTGTTCTCTTGAGACCACACATGGATCCACCAGTGTCATTGCATGTGTGTTCTTTTTACTAACAACAACCAGAGTCATCGCATGTGTGTTCTTTTTACTAACAACAACCAGAGTCATTGCATGTGTGTTCTTTTCACATACCACCTATGGATCCACCAGTGTCATTGCATGTGTGTTCTTTTTACTAACAACAACTGGAGTCATTTCATGACTATTCTTTTCACATACTACATATGGATCCACAGTGTCATTGAAATGTGTGTTCTCTTCAGAGACCACACATGGATCCACCGGTGTCATTGCATGTGTGTTCTTTTTACTAACAACAACCAGAGTCATTGCATGTGTGTTCTCTTCAGAGACCACACATGGATCCACCAGTTTCATTGCATGTGGGTTCTTTTTAGTAACAACGAGAGTCATTGCATGTGTGCTCTTTTCACAATCCATCTATGGATCCACCAGTGTCATTGCATGTGTGTTCTTTTTACTAACATCAACTGGAGTCATTTCATGACTGTTCTTGTCAAATACCACATATGGATCCACCAGTGTCATTGAAATGTGTGTTCTCTTCAGAGACCACACATGGATCCACCAGTGTCATTGCATGTGCGTTCTTTTTACTTACAACCAGAGTCATTGCATGTGTGTTCTTTTCACATACCACCTATGGATCCACCAGTGTCATTGCATGTGTGTTCTTTTTACTAACGACAAATGGAGTCATTTCATGACTGTTCTTTTCACATACCACATATGGATCCACCAGTGTCATTGAAATGTGTGTTCTCTTCAGAGACCACACATGGATCCACCGGTGTCATTGCATGTCTGTTCTTTTTACTAACAACAACCAGAGTCATTGCATGTGTGTTCTTTCCACATACCAGACATGGATCCACCAGTGTCATTACATGTGTGCTATTTTCACCATCCACCTATGGATCCACCAGTGTCATTGCATGTGTGTTCTTTTTACTAACAACAACTAAAGTCATTGAAATGTGTGTTCTCTTTAGAGACCACACATGGATCCACCAGTGCCATTGCATGTGTGTTCTTTTTACTAACAACAACTAGAGTCATTGCATGTGTGTTCTCTTAAGAGACAAGTCATGGATCCACTAGTGTCATTGCATGTGTGTTCTTTTCACAATCCACCTATGGATCCACCAATGTCATTGCATGTGTGCTCTTTTTACTAACAACAACAAAAGTCATTGCATGTGTGTTTTCTTCAGAGACCACACATGGATCCACCAGTGCCATTGCATGTGTGTTCTTTTTACTAACAACAACCAGAGTCATTGCATGTGTTCTTTTCACATACCACCTATGGATCCACAGTGTCATTGCATGTGTGTTCTTTTTACTTATAAGAACTGGAGTCATTTCATGACTGTTTCTTTCACATACCACATATGGACCCACCAAAGGTCATTGAAATGTATGTTCTCTTAAGAGACCACACATGGATCCACCAGTGCCATTGCATGTGTGTTCTTTTTACTAACAACAACCAGAGTCATTGCATGTGTGTTCTTTTTACTAACAACAACTAGAGTCATTGAAATGTGTGTTCTCTTTAGAGACCACACATGGATCCACCAGTGCCATTGCATGTGTGTTCTTTTTACTAACAACAACCAGAGTCATTGCATGTGTGTTCTTTTCACATACCACATATGGATCCACCAGTGTCATTGCATGCGTGTTCTTTTTACTAACAACAACTAGAGTCATTTCATGACTGTTCTTTTCACATACCACATATGGATCCACCGGTGTCATTGAAATGTGTTCTCTTCAGAGACCACACATGGATCCTGATGTCATTGCATGTGTGTTCTTTTTACTAACAACAACCAGAGTCATCGCATGTGTGTTCTTTTTACTAACAACAACCAGAGTCATTGCATGTGTGTTCTTTTCACATACCACCTATGGATCCACCAGTGTCATTGCATGTGTGTTCTTTTTACTAACAACAACTGGAGTCATTTCATGACTATTCTTTTCACATACTACATATGGATCCACAGTGTCATTGAAATGTGTGTTCTCTTCAGAGACCACACATGGATCCACCGGTGTCATTGCATGTGTGTTCTTTTTACTAACAACAACCAGAGTCATTGCATGTGTGTTCTCTTCAGACCACATGGATCCACCCGATTTCATTGCATGTGGGTTCTTTTTAGTAACAACAAGAGTCATTGCATGTGTGCTCTTTTCACAATCCATCTATGGATCCACCAGTGTCATTGCATGTGTGTTCTTTTTACTAACATCAACTAGAGTCATTTCATGACTGTTCTTGTCAAATACCACATATGGATCCACCAGTGTCATTGAAATGTGTGTTCTCTTCGGAGACCACACATGGATCCACCAGTGTCATTGCATGTGCGTTCTTTTTACTAACAACAACCAGAGTCATTGCATGTGTGTTCTCTTCAGAGACCACACATGGATCCACCAGTTTCATTGCATGTGCGTTCTTTTTACTAACAACAACCAGAGTCATTGCATGTGTGTTCTTTTCACATACCACCTATGGATCCACCAGTGTCATTGCATCTGTGTTCTTTTTACTAACAACAACTGGAGTCATTTCATAACTGTTCTTTTCACATACCACATATGGATCCACGAGTGTCATTGAAATGTGTGTTCTCTTCAGAGACCACACATGGATCCACCAGTGTTATTGCATGTGTGTTCTTTTTACTAACAACAACCAGAGTCATTGCATGTGTGTTCTTTTCACATACCACATATGGATCCACCAGTGTCATTGCATGCGTGTTCTTTTTACTAACAACAACTAGAGTCATTTCATGACTGTTCTTTTCACATACCACATATGGATCCACCGGTGTCATTGAAATGTGTGTTCTCTTCAGAGACCACACATGGATCCACATGTCATTGCATGTGTGTTCTTTTACTAACAACAACTTGAGTCATCGATGTGTGTTCTTTTTACTAACAACAACCAGAGTCATTGCATGTGTGTTCTTTTCACATACCACCTATGGATCCACCAAAGGTCCTTGCATGTGTTCTTTTTACTAACAACAACTGGAGTCATTTCATGACTATTCTTTCACATACTACATATGGATCCACAGTGTCATTGAAATGTGTTCTCTTCAGAGACCACATGGATCCACCGGTGTCATTGCATGTGTGTTCTTTTTACTAACAACAACCAGAGTCATTGCATGTGTGTTCTCTTCAGAGACCACACATGGATCCACCAGTTTCATTGCATGTGGGTTCTTTTTAGTAACAACCAGAGTCATTGCATGTGTGCTCTTTTCACAATACATCTATGGATCCACCAGTGTCATTGCATGTGTGTTATTTTTACTAACATCAACTGGAGTCATTTCATGACTGTTCTTTTCACATACCACATATGGATCCACCAGTATCATTGAAATGTGTGTTCTCTTCAAAGACCACACATGGATCCACCAGTGTCATTTCATGTGTGTTCTTTTTACTAACAATCAGAGTCATTGCATGTGTGTTCTTTTCACATACCACCTATGGATCCACCAGTGTCATTGCATGTGTGTTCTTTTTACTAACGACAAATGGAGTCATTTCATGACTGTTCTTTTCACATACCACATATGGATCCACCAGTGTCATTGAAATGTGTGTTCTCTTCAGAGACCACACATGGATCCACCGGTGTCATTACATGTCTGTTCTTTTTACTAACAACAACCAGAGTCATTGCATGTGTGTTCTTTCCACATACCAGACATGGATCCACCATTGTCATTACATGTGTGCTATTTTCACCATCCACCTATGGATCCACCAGTGTCATTGCATGTGTGTTCTTTTTATTAACAACAACCAGAGTCATTGAAATGTGTGTTCTCTTTAGAGACCACACATGGATCCACCAGTGCCATTGCATGTGTGTTATTTTTACTAACAACAACTAGAGTCATTGCATGTGTGTTCTCTTCAGAGACCACACATGGATCCACTAGTGTCATTGCATGTGTGTTCTTTTCACAATCCACCTATGGATCCACCAGTGTCATTGCATGTGTGCTCTTTTTACTAACAACAACCAAAGTCATTGCATGTGTGTTTTCTTCAGAGACCACACATGGATCCACCAAAGGCCATTGTGTGTTCTTTTTACTAACAACAACCAGAGTCATTGCATGTGTGTTCTTTTCACATACCACCTATGGATCCACCAGTGTCATTGCATGTGTGTTCTTTTTACTTACAAGAACTGGAGTCATTTCATGACTGTTCTTTTCACATACCACATATGGACCCACCAGTGTCATTGAAATGTATGTTCTCTTCAGAGACCACACATGGATCCACCAGTGTCATTGCATGTGTGCTTTTTTTACTAACAACAACTGGGGTCATTGCATGTGTGTTCTCTTCAGAGACCACACATGGATCCACCAGTGTCATTGCATGTGTGTTCTTTTCACAATCCACCTATGGATCCACCAGTGTCGCATGTGTGCTCTTTTTACTAACAAAAACCAAAGTCATTGCATGTGTGTTCTCTTCAGAGACCACACATGGATCCACCAGTGTTATTGCATGTGTGTTCTTTTCACAATCCACCTATGGATCCACCAGTGTCATTGCATGTATGCTCTTTTTACTAGCAACAACCAGAGTCATTGCATGTGTGTTCTCTTCAGAGACCACACAAGGATCCACCAATGTCATTGCATGTGTGTTCTTTTTACTAACAACAACTAGAGTCATTGCATGTGTGTTCTCTTCAGATACCAGACATGGATCCATCAGTGTCATGGCATGTGTGTTCTTTTTACTAACAACCAGAGTCATTGTATGTGTGCTCTTTTCACAATCCATCTATGGATCCACCAGTGTCATTGCATGTGTGTTCTTTTTACTAACAACAACTGGAGTCATTTCATGACTTTTCTTTTCACATACCACATATGGATCCACCAGTGTCATTCAAATGTGTGTACTCTTCACGTAACGACACATGGATCCACAGTGTCATTGCATGTGTGTTCTTTTTACTAACAACAACCAGAGTCATTGCATGTGTGTTCTTTTCACATACCACATATGGATCCACCAGTGTCACTGCATGTGTGCTCTTTTTACTAACAAGAACCAAAGTCATTGCATGTGTGTTCTCTTTAGAGACCACACATGGATCCACCAGTGTCATTGTATGTGTGTTCTTTTTACTAACAACAACCTGAGTCATTGCATGTGTGCTCTTTTCACAATCCATCTATGGATCCACGAGTGTCATTGCATGTGTGTTCTTTTTACTACCAACAACTGGAGTCATTTCATGACTTTTCTTTTCACATACCACATATGGATCCACCCGTGTCATTGAAATGTGTGTACACTTCAGACCACATGGATCCACCAGTTGTCATTGCATGTGTGTTCTTTTACTAACAACAACCAGAGTCATTGCATGTGTGTTCTTTTCACATACCACATATGGATCTACCAGTGTCATTGTATGTGCTCTTTTCACAATCCACCTATGGATCCACCAGTGTCATTGCATGTGTGTTCTTTTTACTAACAACAACCAGAGTCATTGAAATGTGTGTTCTTTTCACATACCACATATGGATCCACCAGTGTCATTGCATGTGTGCTTTTATTTACTATCAACAACTAGGGTCTTTGCATGTGTGTTCTCTTCAGAGACCACACATAGATCCAACAGTGTCATTGCATGTGTGTTCTTTTCACAATCCACCTATGGATCCACCAGTGTCATTGCATGTGCTCTTTTCACAATCCACCTATGGGTCCACCAAAGTGTCATTGCATGTGAGTTCTTTTTACTAACAACAACCAGAGTCATTGAAATGTGTGTTCTTTTCACATACCACATATGGATCCACCAGTGTCATTGCATGTGTGCTTTGTTTTACTAACAACAACTAGGGTCATTGCATGTGTGTTCTCTTCAGAGACCACACATGGATCCACCAGTGTCATTGCATGTGTGTTCTTTTTACTAACAGCAACCAGAGTCATTGCATGTGTGTTCTTTTCACATACCACCTATGGATCCACCAGTGTCATTGCATGTGTGTTCTTTTTACTAACAACAACTGGAGTCATTTCATAACTGTTCTTTTCACATACCACATATGGATCCACGAGTGTCATTGAAATGCGTGTTCTCTTCAGGGACCACACATGGATCCACCAGTGTCATTGCATGTGTGTTCTTTTTACTATCAACAACCAGAGTCATTGCATGTGTGTTCTTTTCACGTACCACATATGGATCCACCAGTGTCATTGCATGCGTGTTCTTTTTACTAACAACAACTAGAGTCATTTCATGACTGTTCTTTTCACATACCACATATGGATCCACCGGTGTCATTGAAATGTGTGTTCTCTTCAGAGACCACACATGGATCCACCAGTGTCATTGCATGTGTGTTCTTTTTACTAACAACAACCAGAGTCATGGCATGTGTGTTCTTTTTACTAACAACAACCAGAGTCATTGCATGTGTGTTCTTTTCACATACCACCTATGGATCCACCAGTGTTATTGCATGTGTGTTCTTTTTACTAACAACAACTGGAGTCATTTCATGACTATTCTTTTCACATACCACATATGGATCCACCAGTGTCATTGAAATGAGTGTTCTCTTCAGAGACCACACATGGACCCACCAGTGTCATTGCATGTGTGTTCTTTTTACTAACAACAACCAGAGTCATTGCATGTGTGTTCTTTCCACATACCAGACATGGATCCACCAGTGTCATTACATGTGTGCTATGTTCACCATCCACCTATGGATCCACCAGTGTCATTGCATGTGTGTTCTTTTTACTAACAACAACTAGAGTCATTGAAATGTGTGTTCTCTTTAGAGACCACACATGGATCCACCAGTGCCATTGCATGTGTGTTCTTTTTACTAACAACAACCAGAGTCATTGCATGTGTGTTCTTTTCACATACCACATATGGATCCACCAGTGTCATTGCATGCGTGTTCTTTTTACTAACAACAACTAGAGTCATTTCATGACTGTTCTTTTCACATACCACATATGGATCCACCGGTGTCATTGAAATGTGTGTTCTCTTCAGAGACCACACATGGATCCACCAGTGTCATTGCATGTGTGTTCTTTTTACTAACAACAACCAGAGTCATCGCATGTGTGTTCTTTTTACTAACAACAACCAGAGTCATTGCATGTGTGTTCTTTTCACATACCACCTATGGATCCACCAGTGTCATTGCATGTGTGTTCTTTTTACTAACAACAACTGGAGTCATTTCATGACTATTCTTTTCACATACTACATATGGATCCACAGTGTCATTGAAATGTGTGTTCTCTTCAGAGACCACACATGGATCCACCGGTGTCATTGCATGTGTGTTCTTTTTACTAACAACAACCAGAGTCATTGCATGTGTGTTCTCTTCAGAGACCACACATGGATCCACCAGTTTCATTGCATGTGGGTTCTTTTTAGTAACAACAAGAGTCATTGCATGTGTGCTCTTTTCACAATCCATCTATGGATCCACCAGTGTCATTGCATGTGTGTTCTTTTTACTAACATCAACTGGAGTCATTTCATGACTGTTCTTGTCAAATACCACATATGGATCCACCAGTGTCATTGAAATGTGTGTTCTCTTCAGAGACCACACATGGATCCACTGATGTCATTGCATGTGCGTTCTTTTTACTTACAACCAGAGTCATTGCATGTGTGTTCTTTTCACATACCACCTATGGATCCACCAGTGTCATTGCATGTGTGTTCTTTTTACTAACGACAAATGGAGTCATTTCATGACTGTTCTTTTCACATACCACATATGGATCCACCAGTGTCATTGAAATGTGTGTTCTCTTCAGAGACCACACATGGATCCACCGGTGTCATTGCATGTCTGTTCTTTTTACTAACAACAACCAGAGTCATTGCATGTGTGTTCTTTCCACATACCAGACATGGATCCACCAGTGTCATTACATGTGTGCTATTTTCACCATCCACCTATGGATCCACCAGTGTCATTGCATGTGTGTTCTTTTTACTAACAACAACTAAAGTCATTGAAATGTGTGTTCTCTTTAGAGACCACACATGGATCCACCAGTGCCATTGCATGTGTGTTCTTTTTACTAACAACAACTAGAGTCATTGCATGTGTGTTCTCTTAAGAGACCACACATGGATCCACTAGTGTCATTGCATGTGTGTTCTTTTCACAATCCACCTATGGATCCACCAATGTCATTGCATGTGTGCTCTTTTTACTAACAACAACAAAAGTCATTGCATGTGTGTTTTCTTCAGAGACCACACATGGATCCACCAGTGCCATTGCATGTGTGTTCTTTTTACTAACAACAACCAGAGTCATTGCATCTGTGTTCTTTTCACATACCACCTATGGATCCACCAGTGTCATTGCATGTGTGTTCTTTTTACTTACAAGAACTGGAGTCATTTCATGACTGTTCTTTTCACATACCACATATGGACCCACCAGTGTCATTGAAATGTATGTTCTCTTAAGAGACCACACATGGATCCACCAGTGCCATTGCATGTGTGTTCTTTTTACTAACAACAACCAGAGTCATTGCATGTGTGTTCTTTTTACTAACAACAACTAGAGTCATTGAAATGTGTGTTCTCTTTAGAGACCACACATGGATCCACCAGTGCCATTGCATGTGTGTTCTTTTTACTAACAACAACCAGAGTCATTGCATGTGTGTTCTTTTCACATACCACATATGGATCCACCAGTGTCATTGCATGCGTGTTCTTTTTACTAACAACAACTAGAGTCATTTCATGACTGTTCTTTTCACATACCACATATGGATCCACCGGTGTCATTGAAATGTGTGTTCTCTTCAGAGACCACACATGGATCCACCAGTGTCATTGCATGTGTGTTCTTTTTACTAACAACAACCAGAGTCATCGCATGTGTGTTCTTTTTACTAACAACAACCAGAGTCATTGCATGTGTGTTCTTTTCACATACCACCTATGGATCCACCAGTGTCATTGCATGTGTGTTCTTTTTACTAACAACAACTGGAGTCATTTCATGACTATTCTTTTCACATACTACATATGGATCCACAGTGTCATTGAAATGTGTGTTCTCTTCAGAGACCACATGGATCCACAGTGTCATTGCATGTGTGTTCTTTTTACTAACAACAACCAGTCATTGCATGTGTTCTCTTCAGAGACCACACATGGATCCTGATTTCATTGCATGTGGGTTCTTTTTAGTAACAACAAGAGTCATTGCATGTGTGCTCTTTTCACAATCCATCTATGGATCCACCAGTGTCATTGCATGTGTGTTCTTTTTACTAACATCAACTAGAGTCATTTCATGACTGTTCTTGTCAAATACCACATATGGATCCACCAGTGTCATTGAAATGTGTGTTCTCTTCGGAGACCACACATGGATCCACCAGTGTCATTGCATGTGCGTTCTTTTTACTAACAACCAGAGTCATTGCATGTGTGTTCTTTTCACATACCACCTATGGATCCACCAGTGTCATTGCATGTGTGTTCTTTTTACTAACGACAAATGGAGTCATTTCATGACTGTTCTTTTCACATACCACATATGGATCCACCAGTGTCATTGAAATGTGTGTTCTCTTCAGAGACCACACATGGATCCACCGGTGTCATTACATGTCTGTTCTTTTTACTAACAACAACCAGAGTCATTGCATGTGTGTTCTTTCCACATACCAGACATGGATCCACCAGTGTCATTACATGTGTGCTATTTTCACCATCCACCTATGGATCCACCAGTGTCATTGCATGTGTGTTCTTTTTACTAACAACAACTAGAGTCATTGAAATGTGTGTTCTCTTTAGAGACCACACATGGATCCACCAGTGCCATTGCATGTGTGTTCTTTTTACTAACAACAACTAGAGTCATTGCATGTGTGTTCTCTTCAGAGACCACACATGGATCCACTAGTGTCATTGCATGTGTGTTCTTTTCACAATCCACCTATGGATCCACCAGTGTCATTGCATGTGTGCTCTTTTTACTAACAACAACAAAAGTCATTGCATGTGTGTTTTCTTCAGAGACCACACATGGATCCACCAGTGCCATTGCATGTGTGTTCTTTTTACTAACAACAACCAGAGTCATTGCATGTGTGTTCTTTTCACATACCACCTATGGATCCACCAGTGTCATTGCATGTGTGTTCTTTTTACTTACAAGAACTGGAGTCATTTCATGACTGTTCTTTTCACATACCACATATGGACCCACCAGTGTCATTGAAATGTATGTTCTCTTAAGAGACCACACATGGATCCACCAGTGTCATTGCATGTGTGCTTTTTTTACTAACAACAACTGGGGTCATTGCATGTGTGTTCTCTTCAGAGACCACACATGGATCCACCAGTGTCATTGCATGTGTGTTCTTTTCACAATCCACCTATGGATCCACCAGTGTCGCATGTGTGCTCTTTTTACTAACAAAAACCAAAGTCATTGCATGTGTGTTCTCTTCAGAGACCACACATGGATCCACCAGTGTTATTGCATGTGTGTTCTTTTCACAATCCACCTATGGATCCACCAGTGTCATTGCATGTGTGCTCTTTTTACTAACAACAACCAGAGTCATTGCATGTGTGTTCTCTTCAGAGACCACACATGGATCCACCAGTGTCATTGCATGTGTGTTCTTTTTACTAACAATAACTAGAGTCATTGCATGTGTGCTCTTTTCACAATCCATCTACGGATCCACCAGTGTCATTGCATGTGTGTTCTTTTCACAATCCACCTATGGATCCACCAGTGTCATTGCATGTGTGTTCTTTTTACTAACAACCAGAGTCATTTCATGTGTGTTCTTTTCACATACCACCTATGGATCCACCAGTGTCATTGCATGTGTGTTCTTTTTACTAACGACAAATGGAGTCATTTCATGACTGTTCTTTTCACATACCAAATATGGATCCACCAGTGTCATTGAAATGTGTGTTCTCTTCAGAGACCACACATGGATCCACCAATGTCATTGCATGTGTGTTCTTTTTACTAACAACAACTAGAGTCATTGCATGTGTGTTCTTTTCACATACCAGACATGGATCCACCAGTGTCATTACATGTGTGCTATTTTCACCATCCACCTATGGATCCACCAGTGTCATTGCATGTGTGTTCTTTTTACTAACAACAACCAGAGTCATTGAAATGTGTGTTCTCTTTAGAGACCACACATGGATCCACCAGTGCCATTGCATGTGTGTTCTTTTTACTAACAACAACTAGAGTCATTGCATGTGTGTTCTCTTCAGAGACCACACATGGATCTACTAGTGTCATTGCATGTGTGTTCTTTTCACAATCCACCTATGGATCCACCAGTGTCATTGCATGTGTGCTCTTTTTACTAACAACAACCAAAGTCATTGCATGTGTGTTTTCTTCAGAGACCACACATGGATCCACCAGTGCCATTGCATGTGTGTTCTTTTTACTAACAACAACCAGAGTCATTGCATGTGTGTTCTTTTCACATACCACCTATGGATCCACAAGTGTCATTGCATGTGTGTTCCTTTTACTTACAAGAACTGGAGTCATTTCATGACTTTTCTTTTCACATACCACATATGGACCCACCAGTGTCATTGAAATGTATGTTCTCTTCGGAGACCACACATGGATCCACCAGTGTCATTGCATGTGTGCTTTTTTTACTAACAACAACTAGGGTCATTGCATGTGTGTTCTCTTCAAAGACCACACATGGATCCACCAGTGTCATTGCATGTGTGTTCTTTTCACAATCCACCTATGGATCCACCAGTGTCGCATGTGTGCTCTTTTTACTAACAAAAACCAAAGTCATTGCATGTGTGTTCTCTTCAGAGACCACACATGGATCCACCAGTGTTATTGCATGTGTGTTCTTTTCACAATCCACCTATGGATCCACCAGTGTCATTGCATGTGTGCTCTTTTTACTAACAACAACCAGAGTCATTGCATGTGTGTTCTCTTCAGAGACCACACATGGATCCACCAGTGTCATTGCATGTGAGTTCTTTTTACTAACAATAACTAGAGTCATTGCATGTGTGCTCTTTTCAAAATCCATCTATGGATCCACAAGTGTCATTGCATGTGTGTTCTTTTCACAATCCACCTACGGATCCACCAGTGTCATTGCATGTGTGCTCTTTTTACTAACAAGAACCAGAGTCATTGCATGTGTGTTCTCTTCAGAGACCACACATGGATCCACCAGTGTCATTGCATGTGTGTTCTTTTTACTAACAACAACCAGAGTCATTGCATGTGTGTTCTTTTCATATACCACCTGTGGATCCACTAGTGTCATTGCATTTGTGTTCTTTTCACAATCCACCTATGGATCCACTAGTGTCATTGCATGTGTGCTCTTTTTACTAACAAGAACCAGAGTCATTGTATGTGTGTTCTCTTCGGAGACCACACATGGATCCACCAGTGTCATTGCATGTGTGTTCTTTTTACTAACAACAACCAGAGTCATTGCATGTGTGTTCTTTTCATATACCACCTATGGATCCACCAGTGTCATTGCATTTTTTACCAACAACAACTAGAGTCATTTCATGACTGTTCTTTTCACATACCACATATGGATCCACCAGTTTCATTGAAATGTGTGTTCTCTTCAGACAACCAAACATGGATCAACCAGTGTCATTGCATGTGTGTTCTTTTTACTAACAACATCTGGAGTCCTTGCATGTGTGTTCTCTTCAGAGACCACACATGGATCCACCAGTGTCATTGCATGTGTGTTCTTTTCACAATCCACCTATGGATCCACCAGTTGTTGGGGGGATACCCCCGGGTAGGGTCACTCCGGGGTATAAGGGCCGAGTTAGCCGAGGTTCGGCAAGGTCAAAGCGGATGCTGGCCGAGTCACCTCAAGGCAGGCCGGATCACGGAGTAACCCGGACCAGGGGGGTCGCCTAACGTTGTCTCATGCGACTTAAGGAGTAAGTCGGAAATGCTTGTCTAACTTATACGCAGGAACATGTGTGGCCGGGTCTACTATGATCCGGATCCTCGCTTAGCTTCTAGGAGAAGGAAGGAATCTCTCTGGTCAAAAAAGAAGGTCCGGTACGTACTGGATGAGCGAATAAAGCAAGGGCAGGACCACCGGGTCATGGCCGGCAAGGATGACGACGCTCACGTCGGCTTACGTCGCTAAAGCATGCGTGACGCGGGGGAAAAGCACCCCGGTCGGGTTACCACTTTGGGAGGGGGCATATTCTTAGGAATATGCCTCCACGTATGCCCTAGGCCGGGACCGAACCACCTCTATATAAGGGGGGTTAGGGTTCTGGTAGAGGGGGTTGGCAGAATTCTAGTTGGTTGAGCACTAGTAGATCTAGGGTTCTTGGGCTAGATAGTAGGCAAGAGTAAGAGAGCACCTTCTTCCTCCTCTCGCCAATACAGCTCAAGGAGCACTTGTAATCTTGGAGATATCGCAATACAAACTTCTGTCTAGAGAATCACTCTACTATCCCTCCCTGGATTCCCCTAGCGCATATTAGTCCCCACCTTTAGCCTATCCATGGCATCTGCCGTGACACCACCACGACAGTTGGCGCCCACCGTGGGGCTAGCGGTGCTAGCAAGGGTAAAAATCCAGACGGGAAACTTCATCGGCACCGGCGAACGCATCGTCTCCAGGCTTGTTCAGTGCTTTGGAGCGATGGATTTCGTCAGCGACAACGCTATCGCTTGCCGCAGCGCCCACTTCCGCGCGGCCTCTTCGTCAAGCTCGGCGCACAAGGTCTACGTTGTTGTGGACATCTCGCGTTCATCATCGCGTCGTCGATGAAGGGAACCACCCTCACCGTGGCTCACGGGCGTATCGCTCGCTCCCGGACCATGCGGAGGTGATGATGGCTGCGCCGGTGCGGCGCAAGCAGATCCGCACTGACCCGGAGGTAACACCTAAGGCACCGAGGAAAGGTAGAGGACCTCCACTATCGAGGCCTTAGAACATACTGAGGGAAGCTATGGATAGCTTGGCTATCCCGGTGGCAGCGGTGGTAGATCCGGCTCAGGCACAGGCCGAGCTAGAGGAAACTCATCAAAAGATATTGGAGGGCGCAAAGAAAATAGCCACGGCTCAGCAGTCACTGAACATGACGCTGCGTGAGTACGCAAAGGCAAACAAGGTTGACGCAGTAAGTGTAAAAGGGAAAAATCTCATAAGTGAGATGAACAGAGAAGGTGATGATGGGCGGAAGGTGGAAAACTATCTACGTAGGGTTGCCAAGGTATAGTACGGCGAAGAACCTCGAGAGAAGCGGATGCGCTCGTCCGAGTTAGAGGGTCGACGGGTGAGGCCGTCAAAGACAACAAGACAGGTTAACGAGCTGGTTCGGATCGCGAGCGGGAAGAACGAGCTGCGAGAGCTAACCCGGAGCTGGGGCTTCAAGATCGTCCATTCGGTGATGGGTAACCGGAAAAATCCGGAGCCGCATCATCACCTCATGGCGGTCAAGGAGAGAAGAGTAGCCTCGGCGACGGAACAAACAGATTGTCGGTGACGACCCAGCGTGCGGGAAAAGAAAAGAGATGCGGAAAAACGATGATCGACGAGTGTGAGCGAGGTGAAGCTGGCGGTAACCACGGCCAAGGCAATGACGGTCGAACATCGCCAGCGGCAATGTCGGACAAGCGGACAGCGCAACTCCGCAGAGCGAGGACAACCAGCGTTGGCGGTATCTGCAACGAAAGATAACGAGCGAGCAAAACCGATACAATGGCGGTGATTGGAGATGGTGAACGCAGGGTACCCGGACCGGACTATCATGTGATAGGGTCAAGATTGGGGAGCAGGGATTTGATGCTTGGGATGGCCGAGTTAAAACCGGATCGCTGTATAGGTTGGAACAGATCGAATGTCAAGGTCCTTGGGTCCAGCGTGCTTTGGACCCCGGATCATGAAGAACCACGGTACCCAACTTCCGATTACCGAGGCACGAAGGCGATGGCGGCAATACTAAGCCGAAGGATTGGTTGATAAACTATGCTACTGGCGGTGAAAATTGCTGGCGGCAACTTGAGATGGGCTGCGTTACGTGCCCCGGATGTTGGAAGGCCCGACCAGTATGGCTGAATAATTTGCCGCCGGAAGCATCAACTGCTGGATAGATTTTGAAGAAATGTTTATCAGCAACTTCTCAAATCACGTGCGAGAGGCGAATAGACCGCGAGACCACGGCAATGTGCAAGCAAAGACCCAACGACGGATCGTGAATTCTTGACCCGGTGGTGTACCGTGAAACTTCGTGTGAAGGTGTCATAGAGTCACGAGCCATAGCGTGGTTTGCGCAAGGTGCGTATCGGCGGCTATGGATGAAATTGCGAAGGAAAATGCGATTCTGTTGGCGGAGATGATCCGGATTGCTGATTCGTATGCTTTGGCGATCCGACTCAACCTAGGCTCCGTCAAATGACTCAAGCGAGGAATACTATCAGGAGATGGGCAGGTCGTCCGGAGGAACGATTCTGAGGAAAAGGAGAGATGATGCATCGGACCATCGCTATGCCTCGCAACAAGTTGCGGCGATGAATCAAGATCAACCGGAGGAAGCAACCAACGCGAGGCGGAGGGCAATGGACTCCAAGAAATGATGGCAAGAAAACATGGACTCGGGCGGAAGAAGCGATGGCGGGAAAAGAAAGACCGTCCGAGGTATACCTATGAGTCGATGCTGGACCAGCCGTGTAAGTTCCACACGCCAAATCTGAATAGCCCGGCGGGTCACACGACGAGGCAATGTGAGTGGATGCGAAAGATAGAGAAAGGTGGTTCGGGGAATGCTCAGGCACCCCGGAATGATCAACCTCGACAGGAGTTACCTCGGCAGCAAGTGCTCTCCGCGGCGAACACGCAGCAGCTAATGTTGCCTCCCCCTCCGCCGAGGTATGACAACAATGAGAGAAGGGATACGGTGCATCAGGTGGAAAATCAACACTAGCCGGATCAGAGGTATCCCGGAAACGAGTGAAGGAACAAGTACAGGGAACATCACCAGAGCTATTGTGTGTTCACGACTGAGGAAACGGATAGAAAGAGCTTGCAGCGCCGACATATGGAGGTCAATGCGGTCATGCCAGCGGTGACGAGATACATGCCTTGGTCGGACCAGGAAATCACCTGAAACATCAAGGATCATCCTAAACTTATGCCGAGCTCAGGTTCGTATGCGCTAGTGCTGGATCCGACATTCATTGGACCAAACATCAACGTGAGGTTCTCCAAGGTTTTGATTGATAATGGCAGTAGCATTAACATCATGTATGCGGACACGATGCGCAAGTTGGGCATCTCAGAGAACATGCTCCAGGCTACGAGAACAACTTTCCATGGCATTGTGCCAGACATTTCTTGTGAGCCCATAGGCAAAGTCCGGGTCGACGTGTTATTCGGCACAAGGGGTAACTGCCGAACTGAAAATCTGGAGTTTGAGGTGGTGAACTTGGAAAGTGCGTATCATGCGTTACTCGGAAGACCAGCGTTGAACAAATTCATGGCAAGCTGTCACATCAGTTATTTGAAGATGAAGTTGTCTGGGCCGAATGGAGTAATTACCATTGCTGGAGATTTCTGACGTTCCATGGAGTGTGCTTCAGTAGGGTCTAACCTAGCCGAGTCACTCGTGATTGCGCAAGAGAAAAGAAAAATCCAAGAGGTGGCAGCATTAGCTCAGTCTGCACAGCAATACATGCCGGCATTGAGTAACCTGCATGGCAGCGTTTCATTTCAAGCTGCAAAGGACACCAAGAAGATTCCAGTTGATAACATGTTTCGGAGCGCACCGTAACGATTGGTGCCGGGTTAACTGACAAATAGGAAAGCGAGCTCGTCAACTTCCTCCGTGAGAATCGGGATATTTTTGCTTGGTCTACACATGACTTGCAAGGTGTTCCGAGGGAGTTGGCCGAGCACTCTTTGAACATAAGACCTGGAGCAAGGCCGGTGAAGCAACCTCTCCGCCGCCGAGGATAGGAGAAAAGTCATTGGAGCGAGATAGCTCGGTTACTAGCAGGATTTATCATGGAGGTCTTGTATCGGATTGGCTCTCTAATCCGGTCTGGTAGAAAAGAAGAAGGATGATCCGAGCGTGGCGGTGGTGGCGTATGTGTATCGATTACACGAACAAGAACAAGGCGTGTCCAAAAGATCCATTTCCACTGCCGAGGATAGATCAAGTCATAGACTCAACCGCGGGATGCAAACTGTTGTCATTCATCGATGCATATTCTAGCTTCCACCAGATACCTCTGAACCCGGATGATCAAATAAAAACGGCGTTTATTACCCCGTACGAGGCTTATTGCTATCGCACTATGCCGTTTGGTTTACGTAATGCAGGTGCAACGTACCAAAGATGTATGCAAAAATGTTTGCATGACCAAATAGGTCAAAATGTACAAGTATACGTGGATGATGTGGTTATCAAGACCAAGGAAAGCGCGCTCGCCAGCGACATAAAGGCAAACATTCGCGAACTTGAGAAGGTTCGGATGAAGCTTAACCGAAAAATGTACCTTGTGTCCCGTGGAAAGTTACTCGGTTTCGTCTCGGTAGGGTATCGGGTTAATCCAACTAAGATCCGAGCCATCGAGCGAATAGAGCTGCGAAGTGTCTTAACGATGTCTAGAAGTTCCTTTGGATGCAGCATCGTTGAGTCGGTTTGTATGTCGGTTAGGAGAAAAGCACTTCCTCTCTACCAACTCATGAAAAGTCGGATAAATTCGTTTGGGCGCCACAGCCGATGAAGCTTTGCCCACTTGAAAAAGATGTTGGCCATCGCGCAAAGTGTTAGCCTCTCCACTATCAAAGGAACCAATGTTGCTCTCTCGTAGCCGCAACCAACCGAGTTGTAAGTGCGATGAATCGTGGTGGAACGCAATGAAGAGGGTAAGTCGATGCAGAGGTCGATGTATTACTGGCGAGGTATTATGCGCCTCAAAACAGAACTACTGCACTTTCAAAAGGTGGCATCGGTGTCTATATGGCGGCGAAGAAGTTAAAGCATTACTTTGAGGAACACCCCATCAAAGTAATATGTGAAGCTCCCATATTGAGATAATGGGTAACAAGGATGCGAGTGGCGGGATCAAATGGACAATTGAGCTAGCCCTTATGCTGTCTACGATAGAAGAGAAGCGATCAAGTCTCGGCTGTGGCGGACTTTTTTTGTGGATTGGTAGGTACAATCTGAACCACCGCCACCAGATCCGAATTCGGAAGATGCACTTTGTGGTCGAAAACTAAAACCAGATTAGGCGTCGGGTTGTGCTTACCTCGCCAAGAAGGATCAGCTAAAATCGTATTGTAGATCCATTTAAAGCATCGAACAATGTCGCTGAGTCTGAGGCTCTTGTGCATGGGCTCAAAGTGGCAAAGGAGATTGGCATCGTCGGATAATATGCTTTGGTGACTCGGACACGGTGGTGCAGCGGTGTCCGGTGTGGGGCATACAGATCCAAACATGGCACTATACAAATTTCGTGCGAGAAGATCTCCGGTTACTTCGAGGTGTGAGTTTCACCATGTACCCAGGCGAAAAGCGAAGTGCCGACATGTTGTCGAAGCTCGAATCAGCCGAGCAATTCCTTTGGTGTAGCATTGGAACACCTCGAAAACCATCTATCGGCCGTCCCGAGGAACCGACTCGATCTATGTCCGGAAGATACGGAATCCGAGCTGAGCCCATGGACATTGACATGGGAGGAGAATGCGAGACGAGGGATCGTTAAGGAAACAGGGATCTGCCTCGGAACCCGGGGACTACCTCGCTAGACAGGGGCGCTCAGCGTGATCCGGCTGAAGTTATGCGGTGGATCAGATGGAAATTGATGAGGAGATATTCCTCCATGAGCCATACTAGCTTGGGCCTGCCTATATTCCAATTCTGAAGATGGAGCGTTACCCGCTGAG
The DNA here is from genome assembly GCA_023614405.1 of Avena insularis. Classification (NCBI taxonomy): domain Eukaryota; kingdom Viridiplantae; phylum Streptophyta; class Magnoliopsida; order Poales; family Poaceae; genus Avena; species Avena insularis. Next base: position 222,758 of record JAJUPC010000469.1, on the reverse strand, counting down.
GAGGTGTTAGCCAGGCAAACTCAGAGGAGAGCAAAAGCATACACAATCATCAATTCCGAGTTATACAAACGGAGTGTAACCAATGTTCTCCAAAGATGCGTTGACCCGGAAGAAGGGCTTGACATCCTCCGAGATATACACCAAGGGGAATGTGGGCATCATGCCTCATCCCGAGCCTTGGTGGTAAAGGCGTTCCGGCATGGATTCTACTGGCCAAGTGCCCTGGAACAAGCAGAAGATCTGGTGAGAAAATGCAATGGTTGTCAGAGGTACGCCACCAAGACACATATGCCTATGTCGGAACTCAATACCATACCAATTACGTGGCCATTTGCTGTATGGTGCTTGGATATGGTTGGCCCGTTCAAACCAGCGAGAGGAAACATGACACACATTTTGGTCATGGTGGACAAGTTCACAAAATGGATTGAAGTGAAACCTATAAGAAAATGTGATGGAGCTACGGCCGTGACATTTCTCAAAGACATCATCCTGAGATACGGTTATCCACACAGTATTATAACTGATAATGGAACAAATTTTGCGGAAGGAGCATTTGCACGCTTCTGCCGAGATAAGAAGATCCAACTCGATGTCGCCTCGGTAGCCCACCCCGCATCGAACGGACAAGTGGAAAGATCCAATGGATTAGTATTATCCGGGACAAAACCCCGGCTCATTGAGCCGCTGCAAAGATCAGCGGGGTGCTGGATAGAAGAACTACCAGCGGTACTGTGGAGCTTAAGAACAACTCCGAATCGATCAACGGGCTATACCCCATTCTTTCTTGTATATGGGGTAGAAGCTGTATTACCAGCCGACATAGAGCATGATTCGCCTAGGGTCACCCAATACACATAAGACGAAGTGCAAGAAGCCCGGCAAAATGATGTTGATCTGCTGGAAGAAGCAAGAAGGCGCATCCGGATCCGCCATATATCAGCAAAACCTCCGACGCTATCATAGCCGGAAAGTGTGCCCCCGAGTCTTTCGGGAAGGCGATCTGGTGCTCCGGTTAGTACAACATACTGCTGGCATGCATAAACTATCCCCCCCCATGGGAAGGGCCGTTCATTGTGAGCAAAGCATTGCACAATGATTCCTACTATCTTATAGATGCAAAGCCACAGGAAAAGAACAAGGCAGACAGGTCCGGAGAGGAGTCTAAGCGACCGTGGAATGTAGCACTACTTCGTCCCTTCTACACTTAGCTAAGAAGTGTATGTATCCGAGTCGTCTCATATGTCGGTATGTATGTCGGCAATGAGCTTATCAATGAAATAGCAGCACCTCGAGCAGTAACTCGGGGAATGCCTTAATAATGTTTGTTGTTATTTTTTATGCGGTAGCTGGAATAAGTTGTTCTTCTTAACCCGGATTAGTAATGTGTGAGCACCAAAAACCCAACCCTTCGACTTGCTGCTGTCCAACAAGAATTGGCTTCATGGCAAGCAAGGGAACAAGTTCAGAATTGCGTAGCACATGAAAAATGGCTAAGGAAACGAATTTATTCGAGCTAACGTTTGTTTTTTTGGGACTAACCCTGTATTTAATTTCAAGTTATTATGCTGAATTATTTTGAGCCAAGCCTCAAAGTTTCTAAGTATTGTTAAGACAATTTTTGAAGCTCGGATTCGTAAGTCATAAAGCCGAATCAAGGTAGACACGGGTCGAGCCAGAGAATTGGACGAACAAGAAAATGAAACTCGGGGACTACGCCCAAGTTAATCTGGCATACAAACATAGTAGCAAAATATCACATATCAAGCATACAATTGCACCCGGCATACCGGGGATCTGATAAAATTTTCATGTTTTTTCAGCTAAGGAGCAGCAGGAGGAGGAAGTTCGGCGTCGTCATCGCTGTCTTCAATATCCGAAGCAGCATCTTCTCCATCCTCACCCGACCCATCCTCCATGTTCTCAATATGCTCATCCCCACTGGACTCCAGAATGGTCGGTCCTTCAACCCAGTCATGGATCGGAGAATATTCGACGAGGCTGTAGGCGCAAGCCTGGCGCTGAGCTGCCCACTCCGGATCGTCGGTCCATTTGGATCCGGTGCACCGGCGTGTGAGGAGGCTCAGGTCGATCTTCTTGTACCATGTAATAATATGATGAAGGAGGGTATCTGCTGCGGCACGCCCGACGGACTCTCTCTAGAGGTCAAGCTGGGTCTCAATTTCCAACAGCTTTTCGGCAAGGAGTGTGATCCTCTTCGGAGCGCTCTCGCTTGGCCAGAAGGTGTTGTAGATCCGGACCACAATGTCGAGTAGATCTTTCCCATAGTTCTTAATGGTTTCCACACGAGCTGACACGCTGACCAATAGGTCCTCCATGTCTAAGGGGATGCTCTCACCATTAGCGGCAGAGTACCCTCTCGGTGGAATTTGGCAGCAGTGATCGGCAATGGGAGTACCCTCGGGAAAGTGGTCTGGAAACAAGGAAAAGGAAGATGCTGACGCAAACACATATGGGCCGAGCCGGAAACTTATGTCGGATAAGGGAAAGAAACTTACGTGAGATGTGGCGGTGGATCCGGGTCAATTCCTTGATGCAATTGCCGCGTCTCTGGCAAAGTTGTTCAAGCTCAGCGATCGCCGACCCAAGATGGACCTCGAATTCTTTAAGCAGGTCCCGGTCCTTGGAGATCCGGAGAGTAAGGCGCTCACGCTCTTCGGTGAAGTTCTGGCCAACTTTTTGGAGCTCGGTTTTGTTTTGGGCCTTCATCTTCTCCATCTCAGCCTTGAGCTTGGCTATCTCGTCGTCCTTGGTCCGGAGGAGGGCAAGCTCATCATTCTTCTTCTTCAGCTCAGCTTGATGTTGTCACCTTGTTAGAAAATGCAGCATCATATCAGGCACAGGCACACTATCCTCAAGCGATGCTGAAATAGTATGTTGACCCGGCAAAGCCGAGGAGTGAATGTTTGCCGAGCCAAGGAGAATAAGAAATGGAGAACACAACAAGGTCGGACAAAAAAGGACATACCTCGGATTTCCTCCAAGTTCTTCCGCATAATTTTGTTCTCAGCCTCCACCCCAGCTGCAAAAACCGAATGAGGAGATTAGTCCGGCGGAAACAAGTGAAGAAAAACGGAGAAGTGCTGAGGGAGAAAATTACCCCTCTTTTCATGCTCTGCGCCAAGTGCAACATGTTTTGCATGCAGGATCTTGTGGGTATCAAGCAGGCGTTGAAATTCGGCGCTCCGGCGATTGGTAGTTACCTGAAAGAACTACAGAAGTGTAAAATTAGTTTGGTGCATATTCGAAGTGTGCAAGATCTGGGCCAAGTGGAACTTAACCCGGCTCTAGGTGTGTGCATATTCGAAGTGTGCAAGATCCGGGCCAAGTGGAACTTAACCCAGCTCTAGGTGTGTGCATATTCGAAGTGTGCAAGATCCGGGCCAAGTGGAACTTAACCCGGCTCTAGGTGTGTGCATATTCGAAGTGTGCAAGATCCGGGCCAAGTGGAACTTAACCCGGCTCTAGGTGTGTGCATATTTGAAGTGTACAAGATCCGGGTCAAGTGGAACTTAACCCGGCTCTAGGTGTGTGCATATTCAAAGTGTGCAAGATCCGGGCCAAGTGGAACTTAACCCGGATCTAGGTGTGTGCATATTCGACGTGTGTAAGATCCGGGCCAAGTGGAACTTAACCCGGCTCTAGGTGTGTGCATATTTGAAGTGTACAAGATCCGGGTCAAGTGGAACTTAACCCGGCTCTAGGTGTGTGCATATTCGAAGTGTGCAAGATCCGGGCCAAGTGGAACTTAACCCGGCTCTAGGTGTGTGCATATTTGAAGTTTACATGCAGCTACATTGATTTTATAATGAGCATCCGGCCGAGGAACAAGTTATTATCTACAGCATGTAAAGGAGAAACGACATACCTCCATCATTCGCCCTGCGAGGTTAATTGCCTTGGCGGCAGTGTTCATCTGGGCAGAAAATTCTGTGGGGCCGAACTTTTCCGGGAGATCGTCGTTGTAGACAAACTCCGCCTTATTCCAGTTCATGACGAACTCGATAAGGCTCGGAGGGTACCGTTCTCCAGTGGGCATGTGGGGTGCCACCAAGCCCTTTGCATGAGCTTCCTTCCTCTCAATTAGGGCAAGAGCTGGGCTGGTGTGAAGAACCATCTGCTGCGCATCGGTTGGCTCGGCAGGAGGATCCGTCGCTGCTGGTGATTTCTTCGGAAGCATTGACGACAAGGTTCGCTGCCCGGCCTTGACGGATGTAGACTTGGCAGCATCCGAAGCCTTCTTGCCTTTAGCTTGCTAGGAAGAAGTAACCACGACGGATTTCCCTTTGGAAGCTGCTGGAATGGTTCCTCGCCGGGGCTGAGATGACTCGGAAGAGGCAGAGGAACTTGGTACTAGAGCCGCTGTGGGTTTCCTGGCTGCAGGGACAGGTGCTGGTTCGGAAGCTGGTACTAGAGCTGCTGCTGGTGCTGGGGTTGCGGTAGACTTGGTGGTTGCTGGTTGCGGCAATGCCGAAGTGGTGGACGCTGTTGCCTCGGCCAGACTGACCCCTCGTGATCCGAGGTCGCGTTCCTCTTGATGAGGTACTGCGGAACCCGGAGCAGCCGTAGAGCCCTCCAGAATAGGGCTCAGCGGGCGTGACTCGTCGTCACGAGGAGGGGAAGGACCGGACCGAAGGGGAGAAGAGATGCTCGATCCGCTCTAAGGGACCTCCACAGGAGGCCTGCAAAAGAAAATGATGTCAGGAGTGAAATTACCCTGATGCAAGGGGAAGTGTGTTGCACAGTGAAAAATGACTTACACATCCGAGTTCTCGGCCTCCTTGGGTTTCCGGGCCCTCCGTGCCGGGGCTTTGCCTGCCCGCTTGGAGGCAGTCTTGTCTCCGGCCTTCTTTTGCCTTTTGATGGGCTGAGAAGGTTCGGAAGAAGAACTTGACGCGGATCCGTGCTTCTTCTTCGACGCCACTGGAACCAGCTCGCCCGTGGCAAGTGGAGGATCCTCGTGGATATGCCCACTGGGGTTAGATGATGCCAGAAAGGCAAAAGAAAGAGGGACAGCCTCAACGGGTTCAATCACGTCAATATCCGAGTCATCCTCATCATCAGGCCAATCTCTAAGAGAAGAGAATTTACCGCTGGGACGTTTGGTGGCGTCGGTCATAGGGAGGAACATCTCCTAGTCCGGCTCCTCCTCATCCGGGATCTCTCGGTCCGGCGCCCACTTAAGGGTCGGATCCGTGCCATCCTCGAGAGTTTGCTGGAGAAACAGCTGAGAAAAAGCACAAAGAGCAGAGTAAAAAATATGACAAAAACCGACACATAATTGATCCGAAATAAGTTTACCCTTGAAGCTTCTGGGAGGGAGCTCATCACGGCGGTAATGCTCGATTCCCCACGTCCATTCAGCGGAGAAATCCTTGAGTGGTGAGCAGAGCCTTGACCCGTGGAAGATCTCCGTGTTGCTCAATTGAAGGAGGAGGTTCGGTTGGGGTGACGAAGCTCATGTGGCACAACTTGTGGTGCACCTCTGGAGGGAGAGATTGATTCGCACGAACGTGATCATAGCATCCTCGTTGTGCAATCCGAGCTTCTTCAGATCCGCGAACCTTTTGTTGACTTGGTTGGCCAGAGCTGTAGGTTTCTTGGCGACCTCCTCCCAGAAATCCGTGTCAAGGGGACCTAGAGCGTAGGGCAGCAACCGAATCAAGTCTTCGGTACCCTCATTCCAGACGTAGAAGAAGGTCCGGGCCCATCCTTTGTAGGAGTCAAGCCCGGTGACCCGGGGAAAGATTGAAAATCTCCAGGGCGAGATCGAGGCAGCTCCAAACTGGGTGAGCTGCTTGTCCTCCGACTCGGCGTGGATGTTGGGGACGATGTTGCGATGAAGACCGAAGAACCGGATCCACAGCTCCTTCGTGGGCCATAGTCCGGTATAACCTTTGATCGTAGAGACAAAGGCAGAAAGAGAGGTGATGGCGTTTGCTGGGAGATGGTGCGGCTGCAGGTGGTATGTCCTAACCCAATCCCGGAAGAAATCGCTCACCGGGAGACCAAATCCCCGTTGGAAATGGATAGGAATACAACGAACTCACCCGGATTGGGTGAGGGGCCGGTCAAGAGGGAGACGGCGGTGACGGGCAGAATGCGCTGGTCGGTGAGCAGTCAAGATCATATTAGCCAGACCCACGAACCGCCCACGCGCGCTGATCGCTTGTGGCGTCCTCCTCCATCTCCTGCTCGGCGACGACGAGCTCCTCCTCAGCCATCTCGAATCCTCTATCCTCGCTGGAGCTAGCGGCGGCGGGGGTCTGTGGTCTAGATTGACGAGGACCCGTGGCTAGCGATTTGCGCGGTGGTGGCTGCGGATCGCGGAGGCAGGAGAATGCAATGGCGTTGTTGATGGAAAGCTGCCGGCGCGGCGTGGTCGCGAGGAATACGAAGGTGAAAATCATAGCGGCAAAGGCGCGGAGATGGAAAAATGCTAAGGACACGCCTCCCTATTTAATCGCCCCTAGTGATCGATGAGTGGGATCGGCCGCGGCCGTGAGCCACACGGTGTGGCCGTGTATCACCGGCATCGGCCAATCGAGAGAAAAGCCACACGAGGGCCACAGAGTAGATGAGATCCCATGACACGACGTCTTTGTTGCGGTAAGCGAGGAGGCGGGCATGGCGTAACCCGCGCGATAAAAGACAATTACTGCGGCGGTTACTATGCGAGCCTAAAAATAAGACAAGGTAATGATTAGCCTCACGTGGGTTGGCGATGAGAGAAGAAGCGGGCCCGGATCAAACCATGATAACCATGGGATCCGAGCCAAAGTGGTGACCCGGTCGGCAAGTGAAAACTTGGAACGTGCGAAGGGAACATAAATCCATATAAACCGAGATAGGGAGCTAACCCGGAATTGAACGTCTGAGGCTCGGACATAAATGAACCTGATGTGGCCTTAGTGGCCGAGGCAGCTAAGACCGCACCAGCGAGGATCGATGTTGGGATACCGGTAGGGTCACTCCGGGGTATAAGGGCGAGTTAGCCGAGGTTCGGCAAGGTCAAAGCGGATCTTGGCGAGTCACCTCAAGGCAGGCGGATCACGAGTAACCGGACTGGGGGTCTCCTAACGTTGTCTCATCCGACTTAAGGAGTAAGTCGGAAATGCTTGTCTAACTTATATGCAGGAACAGGTGTGGCCGGGTCTACTATGATCCGGATCCTCGCTTAGCTTCTAGGAGAAGGAAGGAATCTCTCTGGTCAAAAAAGAAGGTCTGGTACGTACTGGATGAGCGAATAAAGCAAGGGCAGGACCACCGGGTCGTGGCCGACAAGGATGACGACGCTCACGTCGGCTTACGTCACTAAAGCATGTGTGACGCGGGGGAAAAGCACCTCGGTCGGGTTACCACTTTGGGAGGGGGCATATTCTTAGGAATATGCCTCCACGTATGCCCTAAGCCAGGACCAAATCACCTCTATATAAGGGGGGTTAGGGCTCTGGTAGAGGGGGTTGGCAGAATTCTAGTTGGTTGAGCACTAGTAGATCTAGGGTTCTTGGGCTAGATAGTAGGCAAGAGTAAGAGAGCACCTTCTTCCTCCTCTCGCCAATACAGCTCAAGGAGCACTTGTAATCTTGGAGATATCGCAATACAAACTTCTGTGTAGAGAATCACTCTACTATCCCTCCCTGGATTCCCCTAGCGCATATTAGTCCCCACCTTTAGCCTATCCATGGCATCTGCCGTGACACCACCACGACACCAGTGTCATTGCATGTGTGCTCTTTTTACTAACAACAACCAGAGTCATTGCATGTGTGTTCTCTTCAGAGACCACACATGGATCCACCAGTGTCATTGCATGTGTGTTCTTTTTACTAACAACAACCAGAGTCATTGCATGTGTGTTCTTTTCACATACCACCTATGGATCCACTAGTGTCATTGCATGTGTGTTCTTTTTACTAACAAGAACTAGAGTCATTTCATGACTGTTCTTTTCACATACCACATATGGATCCACCAGTGTCATTGAAATGTGTGTTCTCTTTAGAGACCACACATGGATCCACCAGTGTCATTGCATGTGTGCTTTTTTTACTAACAACAACTGGGGTCATTGCATGTGTGTTCTCTTTAGAGACCACACATGGATCCACCAGTGTCATTGCATGTGTGTTCTTTTCACAATCCACCTATGGATCCACCAGTGTCATTGCATGTGTGCTCTTTTTACAAACAACAACCAGATTCATTCCATGTGTGTTCTCTTCAGAGACCACACATGAATCCACCAGTGTCATTGCATGTGCGTTCTTTTTACTAACAACAACCATAGTCATTGCATGTGTGCTCTTTTCACAATCCATCTATGGATCCACCAGTGTCATTGCATGTGTGTTCTTTTCACAATCCACCTATGGATCCACCAGTGTCATTGCATGTGTGCTGTTTTTACTAACAACAACCAGAGTCATTGCATGTGTGTTCTGTTCAGAGACCACACATGGATCCACCAGTGTCATTGCATGTGTGTTCTTTTTACTAACAACACCCAGAGTCATTGCATGTGTGCTTTTTTTACTAACAACAACTAGGGTCATTGCATGTGTGTTCTCTTCAGAGACCACACATGGATCCACCAATGTCATTGCATGTGTGTTCTTTTCACAATCCACATATGGATCCACCAGTGTCATTGCATGTCTGTTCTTTTTACTAACAACAACCAGCGTCATTGCATGTGTGTTCTTTTGACATACCACATATGGATCCACCAGTGTCATTGCATGTGTGTTCTTTTTACTAAGAACAACTAGAGTCATTTCATGTGTGTTCTTTTTACTAACAACAACCAAAGTCATTGCATGTGTGTTCTTTTCACATACTACCTATGGATCCACCAGTGTCATTGCTTGTGTGTTCTCTTTACTAACAACAACTAGAGTCATTTCATGACTGTTCTTTTCACATACCACATATGGATCCACTAATGTCATTGAAATGTGTGTTCTCTTCAGAGACCACACATGGATCCACCAATGTCATTGCATGTGTGTTCTTTTTACTAAAAACAACTGGAGTCATTGCATGTGTGTTCTCTTCAGAGACCACACATGGATCCACCAGTGTCATTGCATGTTTGTTCTTTTCACAATCCACCTATGGATCCACCAGTGTCATTGCATGTGTGCTCTTTTTACTAACAACAACCAGAGTCATTGCATGTGTGTTCTCTTCAGAGACCACACATGGATCCACCAGTGTCATTCATGTGTGTTCTTTTTACTAACAACAACCAGAGTCATTGCATGTGTGCTCTTTTCACAATCCATCTATGGATCCACGAGTGTCATTGCATGTGTGTTCTTTTTACTAACAACAACTGGAGTCATTTCATAACTGTTCTTTTCACATACCACATATGGATCCTCCAGTGTCATTGAAATGTGTGTTCTTTTCACATACCACCTATGGATCTACCAGTGTCATTGCATGTGTGTTCTTTTTACTAACAACAACTAGAGTCATTTCATGACTGTTCTTTTCACATACCACATATGGATCCACCAGTGTCATTGAAATGTGTGTTCTCTTTAGAGACCACACATGGATCCACCAGTGTCATTGCATGTGTGTTCTTTTTACTAACAACAACTGGAGTCATTGCATGTGTGTTCTTTTCACATACCACACATGGATCCACTAGTGTCATTGCATGTGTGTTCTTTTCACAATCCACCAATGGATCCACTAGTGTCATTGCATGTGTGCTCTTTTTATTAACAACAACAAGAGCCATTGCATCTGTGTTCTCTTCAGAGACCACACATGGATCCACCAGTGTCATTGCATGTGTGTTATTTTTACTAACAACAACCAGAGTCATTGCATGTGTGTTCTTTTCACATAACACACATGGATCCACCAGTGTCATTGCATGTGTGTTCTTTTTACTAACAAGAACTGGAGTCATTTCATGACTGTTCTTTTCACATACCACACATGGATCCACCAGTGTCATTGAAATGTATGTTCTCTTCAGAGACCACACATGGATCCACCAGTGTCATTGCATGTGTGCTTTTTTTACTAACAACAACTGGGGTCATTGCATGTGTGTTCTCTTTAGAGCCACACATGGATCCACCAGTGTCATTGCATGTGTGTTCTTTGCACAATCCACCTATGGATCCACCAGTGTCATTGCATGTGTGCTCTTTTTACTAACAACAACCACAGTCATTGCATGTGTGTTCTCTTCAGATACCACACATGGATCCACCAGTGTTATTGCATGTGTGTTCTTTTTACTAACAACAATTAGAGTCATTGCATGTGTGCTCTTTTCACAATCCATCTATTGATCCACCAGTGTCATTGCATGTGTGTTCTTTTCACAATCCACCTATGGATCCACCAGTGTCATTGCATGCTTCTTTACTAACAACAACTGAGTCATTGCATGTGTGTTCTCTTCAGAGACCACACATGGATCCATGTCATTGCATGTGTGTTCTTTTTACTAACAACAACTTGAGTCATTGCATGTGTGTTCTTTTCACATACCACCTATGGATCCACCAGTGTCATTGCATGTGTGTTCTTTTTACTAACAACAACTTCAGACATTTCATGGATGTTCTTTTCACATACCACATATGGATCCACCAGTGTCATTGAAATGTGTGTTCTCTTTAGAGACCACACATGGATCCACTAGTGTCATTGCATGTGTATTCTTTTTACTAACAACAACTGGAGTCATTGCATGTGTGTTCTCTTCAGAGACCACACATGGAGCCACCAGTGTCATTGCATGTGTGTTCTTTTCATAATCCACCTAAGGATCCACCAGTGTCATTGCATGTGTGCTCTTTTTACTAACAACAACCAGAGTCATTGCATGTGTGTTCTGTTCAGAGACCACATATGGATCCACCAGTGTCATTGCATGTGTGTTCATTTTACTAACAACAACTGGAGTCTTTTCATGACCATTCTTTTCACATACCACATATGGATCCACCAGTGTCATTGAAATGTGTGTACTCTTCAGAGACCACACATGGATCCACCGGTGTCATTCCATGTGTGTTCTTTTTACTAACAACAACCAGAGTCATTGCATGTGTGTTCTTTTCACATAACACATATGGATCCACCAGTGTCATTGTATGTGTGCTCTTTTCACAATCCACCTATGGATCCACCAGTGTCATTGCATGTGTGTTCTTTTTACTAACAACAACCAGAGTCATTGAAATGTGTGTTCTTTTCACATACCACATGGATCCACAGTTATTGTGTGTGCTTTTTTTTACTAACAACAACTGGGGTCATTGCATGTGTGTTCTCTTCAGACACCACACATGGATCCAACAGTGTCCTTGCATGTGTGTTCTTTTCACAATCCACCTATGGATCCACCAGTGTCATTGCATGTGTGCTCTTTTCACAATCCACCTATGGATCCACCAGTGTCATTGTATGTGTGTTATTTTTACTAACAACAACCAGAGTCATTGAAATGTGTGTTCTTTTCACATACCACATATGCATCCACCAGTGTCATTGCATGTGTGCTTTTTTTACTAACAACAACTAGGGTCATTGCATGTGTGTTCTCTTCAGAGACCACACATGGATCCACCAGTGTCATTGCATGTGTGTTCTTTTCACAATCCACCTATGGATCCACTAGTGTCATTGCATGTGTGCTCTATTTACTAACAACAACCAGAGTCATTGCATGTGTGTTCTCTTCAGAGACCACACATGGATCCACCAATGTCATTGCATATGTGTTCTTTTTACTAACAACAACCAGAGTCATTGCATGTGTGTTCTTTTCACATACCACCTATGGATCCACTAGTGTCATTGCATGTGTGTTCTTTTTACTAACAACAACTAGAGTCATTTCATGGCTGTTCTTTTCACATACCACATATGGATCCACCAGTGTCATTGAAATGCGTGTTCTCTTCAGAGACCACACATGGATCCACCAGTGTCATTGCATGTGTGTTCTTTTTACTAACAACAACCAGAGTCATTGCATGTGTGTTCTTTTCACATACCACATATGGATCCACCAGTGTCATTGCATGTGTGCTCTTTTTACTAACAACAACCAGAGTCATTGCATGTGTGTTCTGTTTAGAGACCACACATGGATCCACCAATGTCATTGCATGTGTGTTCTTTTTAGTAACAACAACGAGAGTCATTGCATGTGTGTTCTTTTCACATACCACCTATGGATCCACCAGTGTCATTGCATGTGTGTTCTTTTTACTAACAACATTTGGAGTCATTTCATGACTGTTCTTTTCACATACCACATATGGATCCACCAGTGTCATTGAAATGTGTGTTCTCTTTAGAGACCACACATGGATCCACCAGTGTCATTCCATGTGTGTTCTTTTTACTAACAACAACTGGAGTCATTGCATGTGTGTTCTCTTCGGAGACCACACATGGATCCACTAGTGTCATTGCATGTTTGTTCTTTTCACAATCCACCTATGGATCCACAAGTGTCATTGCATGTGTGCTCTTTTTACTAACAACAACCAGAGTCATTGCATGTGTGTTCTCTTCAGAGACCACACATGGATCCACCAATGTCATTGCATGTGTGTTCTTTTTACTAACAACAACCAGAGTCATTGCAGGTGTGCTCTTTTCACAATCCATCTATGGATCCACCAGTGTCATTGCATGTGTGTTCTTTTTACTAACAACAACTGGAGTCATTTCATGACTATTCTTTTCACATACCACATATGGATCCTCCAGTGTCATTGACATGTGTGTTCTCTTCAGAGACCACACATGGATCCACCAGTGTCATTGCATGTGTGTTCTTTTTACTAACAACAACCAGAGTCATTGCATGTGTGTTCATTTCACATACCACCTATGGATCCACCAGTGTCATTGCATGTGTGTTCTTTTTACTAACAACAACTAGAGTCATTTCATGACTGTTCTTTTCACATACCACATATGGATCCACCAGTGTCATTGAAATGTGTGTTCTCTTCAGAGACAAAACATGGATCCACCAGTGTCATTGCATGTGTGTTCTTTTTACTAACAACAACTGGAGTCATTGCATGTGTGTTCTTTTCACATACCACACATGGATCCACCAGTGTCATTGCATGTGTGCTATTTTCACAATCCACCTATGGATCCACCAGTGTCATTGCATGTGTGTTCTTTTTACTAACAACAACCAGAGTCATTCAAATGTGTGTTCTCTTCAGAGACCACACATGGATCCACTAGTGTCATTGCATGTGTGTTCTTTTCACAATCCACCAATGGATTCACTAGTGTCATTGCATGTGTGCTCTTTTCACAATCCACCCATGGATCCACCAGTGTCATTGCATGTGTGTTCTTTTTACTAACAACAACCAGAGTCATTGAAATAACAACAACTAGAGTCATTGAAATGTGTGTTCTTTTCACATACCACATATGGATCCAACAGTGTCATTGCCTGTGTGCTTTTTTTACTAACAACAACTGGGGTCATTGCATGTGTGTTCTCTTAAGAGACCACACATGGATCCACCAGTATCATTGCATGTCTGTTCTTTTCACAATCCACGTATGGATCCACTAGTGTCATTGCATGTGTGCTCTTTTTACTAAGAACAACCAGAGTCATTGCATGTGTGTTCTTTTAACATACCACATATGGATCCACCAATGTCATTGTATGTGTGCTCTTTTGACAATCCACCTATGGATCCACCAGTGTCATTGCATGTGTGTTCTTTTTACTAACAACAACGAGAGTCATTGAAATGTGTGTTCTTTTCACATACCACATATGGATCCACCACTGTCATTGCATGTGTGCTGTTCTTACTAACAACAACTAGGGTCATTGCATGTGTGTTCTCTTCAGAGACCACACATGGATCCAACAGTGTCATTGCATGTGTGTTCTTTTCACAATCCACCTATGGATCCAGAAGTGTCATTGCATGTGTGCTCTTTTCACAATCCACCCATGGATCCACCAGTGTCATTGCATGTGTGTTCTTTTTACTAACAACAACCAGAGTCATTGAAATAACAACAACTAGAGTCATTGAAATGTGTGTTCTTTTCACATACCACATATGGATCCAACTGTGTCATTGCATGGGTGCTTTTTTTACTAACAACAACTGGGGTTATTGCATCTGTGTTCTCTTCAGAGACCACACATGGATCCACCAGTGTCATTGCATGTCTGTTCTTTTCACAATCCACCTATGGATCCACTAGTGTCATTGCATGTGTGCTCTTTTTACTAACAACAATCAGAGTCATTGCATGTGTGTTCTCTTCAAAGACCACACATGGATCCACCAGTGTCATTGCATGTGTGTTCTTTTTACTAACAACAACCAGAGTCATTGCATGTGTGTTCTTTTCACATACCACCTATGGATCCACCAGTGTCTTTGCATTTGTGTTCTGTTTCCTAACAACAACTAGAGTCATTTCATAACAGTTCTTTTCACATACCACATATGGATCCACCAGTGTCATTGAAATGTGTGTTCTCTTTAGAGACCACACATGGATCCACCAGTGTCATTGCATGTGTGTTCTTTTTACTAACAACAACCAGAGTCATTGCATGTGTGTTCTTTTCACATACCACATATGGATCCACCAGTGTCATTGCATGTGTGCTCTTTTTACTAACAAGAACCAGAGTCATTGCATGTGTGTTCTCTTCAGAGACCACACATGGATCCACCAGTGTCATTGCATGTGTGTTCTTTTTACTAACAACAACCAGCGTCATTGCATGTGTGTTCTTTTGACATACCACATATGGATCCACCAGTGTCATTGCATGTGTGTTATTTTTACTAAGAACAACTAGAGTCATTTCATGTGTGTTCTTTTTACTAACAACAACCAGAGTCATTGCATGTGTGTTCTTTTCACATACCACCTATGGATCCACCAGTGTCATTGCATGTGTGTTCTCTTTACTAACAACAACTGGAGTCATTTCATGGCTGTTCTTTTCACATACCACATATGGATCCACTAGTGTCATTGAAATGTGTGTTCTCTTCAAAGACCACACATGGATCCACCAGTGTCATTGCATGTGTGTTCTTTTTACTAAGAACAACTAGAGTCATTGCATGTGTGTTCTCTTCAGAGACCACACATCGATCCACCAGTGTCATTGCATGTTTGTTCTTTTCACAATCCACCTATGGATCCACCAGTGTCATTGCATGTGTGCTCTTTTTACTAACAACAACCAGAGTCATTGCATGTGTGTTCTCTTCAGAGACCACACATGGATCCACCAGTGTCATTCATGTGTGTTCTTTTTACTAACAACAACCAGATTCATTGCATGTGTGCTCTTTTCACAATCCATCTATGGATCCACGAGTGTCATTGCATGTGTGTTCTTTTTACTAACAACAACTGGAGTCATTTCATGATTGTTCTTTTCACATACCACATATGGATCCTCCAGTGTCATTGAAATGTATATTCTCTTCAGAGACCACACATGGATCCACCAGTGTCATTGCATGTGTGTTCTTTTTACTAACAACAACCAGAGTCATTGCATGTGTGTTCTTTTCACATACCACCTATGGATCCACAAGTGGCATTGCATGTGTGCTCTTTTTACTAACAACTAGAGTCATTTCATGACTGTTCTTTGCACATACCACATATGGATCCAGCAGTGTCATTGAAATGTGTGTTCTCTTTAGAGACCACACATGGATCCACCATTGTCATTGCATGTGTGTTCTTTTTACTAACAACAACTGGAGTCATTCCATGTGTGTTCTTTTCACATACCACACATGGATCCACCAGTGTCATTGCATGTGTGGTATTTTCACAATCCACCTATGGATCCACCAGTGTCATTGCATGTGTGTTCTTTTTACTAACAACAACCAGAGTCATTGAAATGTGTGTTTTCTTCAGAGACCACACATGGATCCACCAGTGTCATTGCATGTGTGTTCTTTTTACTAACAACAACTGGAGTCATTGCATGTGTGTTCTCTTCAAAGACCACACATGGATCCACTAGTGTCATTGTATGTGTGTTCTTTTCACAATCCACCAATGGATCCACTAGTGTCATTGCATGTGTGCTCTTTTTACTAACAACAACAAGAGCCATTGCATTTGTGTTCTCTTCAGAGACCACACATGGATCCACCAGTGTCATTGCACGTGTGTTATTTTTACTAACAACAACCAGAGTCATTGCATGTGTGTTCTTTTCACATAACACACATGGATCCACCAGTGTCATTGCATGTGTGTTCTTTTTACTAACAAGAACTGGAGTCATTTCATGACTGTTCTTTTCACATACCACACATGGATCCACCAGTGTCATTGAAATGTATGTTCTCTTCAGAGACCACACATGGATCCACCAGTGTCATTGCATGTGTGCTTTTTTTTACTAACAACAACTGGGGTCATTGCATGTGTGTTCTCTTCAGAGCCACACATGGATCCACCAGTGTCATTGCATGTGTGTTCTTTTCACAATCCACCTATGGATCCACCAGTGTCATTGCATGTGTGCTCTTTTTACTAACAACAACCACAGTCATTGCATGTGTGTTCTCTTCAGAGACCACACATGGATCCACCAGTGTTATTGCATGTGTGTTCTTTTACTAACAACAATTAGAGTCATTGCATGTGTGCTCTTTTTACAATCCATCTATTGATCCACCAGTGTCATTGCATGTGTGTTCTTTTCACAATCCACCTATGGATCCACCAGTGTCATTGCACGTCTGCTCTTTTTACTAACAACAACCAGAGTCATTGCATGTGTGTTCTCTTCAGAGACCACACATGGATCCACCAGTGTCATTGCATGTGTGTTCTTTTTACTAACAACAACCAGAGTCATTGCATGTGTGTTCTTTTCACATACCACCTATGGATCCACCAGTGTCATTGCATGTGTGTTCTTTTTACTAACAACAACTTCAGACATTTCATGGATGTTCTTTTCACATACCACATATGGATGCACCAGTGTCATTGAAATGTGTGTTCTCTTTAGAGACCACACATGGATCCACTAGTGTCATTGCATGTGTATTCTTTTTACTAACAACAACTGGAGTCATTGCATGTGTGTTCTCTTCAGAGACCACACATGGAGCCACCAGTGTCATTGCATGTGTGTTCTTTTCATAATCCACCTAAGGATCCACCAGTTTCATTGCATGTGTGCTCTTTTTACTAACAACAACCAGGGTCATTGCATGTGTGTTCTGTTCAGAGACCACACATGGATCCACCAGTCTCATTGCATGTGTGTTCTTTTTACTAACAACAACCAGAGTCATTGCATGTGTGCTCTTTTCACAATCCATCTATGTATCCACCAGTGGCATTGCATGTGTGTTCCTTTTACTAACAACAACTGGAGTCTTTTCATGACCATTCTTTTCACATAACACATATGGATCCACCAGTGTCATTGACATGTGTGTACTCTTCAGAGACCACACATGGATCCACCGGTGTCATTGCATGTGTGTTCTTTTTACTAACAACAACCAGAGTCATTGTATGTGTGTTCTTTTCACATAACACATATGGATCCACCAGTGTCATTGTATGTGTGCTCTTTTCACAATCCACCTATGGATCCACCAGTGTCATTGCATGTGTGTTCTTTTTACTAACAACAACCAGAGTCATTGAAATGTGTGTTCTTTTCACATACCACATATGGATCCACCAGTGTTATTGTGTGTGTGCTTTTTTTTACTAACAACAACTGGGGTCATTGCATGTGTGTTCTCTTCAGAGACCACACATGGATCCAACAGTGTCATTGCATGTGTGTTCTTTTCACAATCCACCTATGGATCCACCAGTGTCATTGCATGTGTGCTCTTTTCACAATCCACCTATGGATCCACCAGTGTCATTGCATGTGTGTTCTGTTTACTAACAACAACCAGAGTCATTGAAATGTGTGTTCTTTTCACATACCACATATGCATCCACCAGTGTCATTGCATGTGTGCTTTTTTTACTAACAACAACAAGGGTCATTGCATGTGTGTTCTCTTCAGAGACCACACATGGATCCACCAGTTTCATTGCATGTGTGTTCTGTTCACAATCCACCTCTGGATCCACTAGTGTCATTGCATGTGTGCTCTATTTACTAACAACAACCAGAGTCATTGCATGTGTGTTCTCTTCAGAGACCACACATGGATCCACCAATGTCATTGCATGTGTGTTCTTTTTACTAACAACAACCAGAGTCATTGCATGTGTGTTCTTTTCACATACCACCTACGGATACACCAGTGTCATTGCATGTGTGTTCTTTTTACTAACAACAATTAGAGTCATTTCATGGCTATTCTTTTCACATACCACATATGTATCCACCAGTGTCATTGAAATGCGTGTTCTCTACAGAGACCACCTATGGATCCACCAGTGTCATTGCATGTGTGTTCTTTTTACTAACAACAACCAGAGTCATTGCATGTGTGTTATTTTCACATACCACATATGGATCCACCAGTGTCATTGCATGTGTGCTCTTTTTACTAACAACAACCAGAGTCATTGCATGTGTGTTCTGTTCAGAGACCACACATGGATCCACCAATGTCATTGCATGTGTGTTCTTTTTACTAACAACAACGAGAGTCATTGCATGTATGTTCTTTTCACATACCACCTATGGATCCACCAGTGTCATTGCACGTGTGTTCTTTTTACTAACAACAATTGGAGTCATTTCATGACTGTTCTTTTCACATACCACATATGGATCCACCAGTGTCATTGAAATGTGTGTTCTCTTTAGAGACCACACATGGATCCACCAGTGTCATTGCATGTGTGTTCTTTTTACTAACAACAACTGGAGTCATTGCATGTGTGTTCTCTTCGGAGACAACACATGGATCCACCAGTGTCATTGCATGTTTGTTCTTTTCACAATCCACCTATGGATCCACCAGTGTCATTGCATATGTGCTCTTTTTACTAACAACAACCAGAGTCATTGCATGTGTGTTCTCTTCAGAGATCACACATGGATCCACCAGTGTCATTGCATGTGTGTTCTTTTTACTAACAACAACCAGAGTCATTGCATGTGTGCTCTTTTCACAATCCATCTATGGATCCACCAGTGTCATTGCATGTGTGTTCTTTTTACTAACAACAACTGGAGTCATTTCATGACTATTCTTTTCACATACCACATATGGATCCTCCAGTGTCATTGACATGTGTGTTCTCTTCAGAGACCACACATGGATCCACCAGTGTCATTGCATGTGTGTTCTTTTTACTAACAACAACCAGAGTCATTGCATGTGTGTTCATTTCACATACCACCTATGGATCCACCAGTGTCATTGCATGTGTGTTCTTTTTACTAACAACAACTAGAGTCATTTCATGACTATTCTTTTCACATACCACATATGGATCCACCAGTGTCATTGAAATGTGTGTTCTCTTCAGAGACAAAACATGGATCCACCAGTGTCATTGCATGTGTGTTCTTTTTACTAACAACAACTGGAGTCATTGCATGTGTGTTATTTTCACATACCACACATGGATCCACCAGTGTCATTGCATGTGTGCTATTTTCACAATCCACCAGTGTCATTGCATGTGTGTTCTTTTTACTAACAACAACCAGAGTCATTCAAATGTGTGTTCTCTTCAGAGACCACACATGGATCCACCAGTGTCATTGCATGTGTGTTCTTTTTACTAACAACTACTGGAGTCATTGCATGTGTGTTCTCTTCAGAGACCACACATGGATCCACTAGTGTCATTGCATGTGTGTTCTTTTCACAATCCACCTATGGATTCACTAGTGTCATTGCATGTGTGCTCTTTTCACAATCCACCCATGGATCCACCAGTGTCATTGCATGTGTGTTCTTTTTACTAACAACAACCAGAGTCATTGAAATAACAACAACTAGAGTCATTGAAATGTGTGTTCTTTTCACATACCACATATGGATCCAACAGTGTCATTGCATGTGTGCTTTTTTTACTAACAACAACTGGGGTCATTGCATGTGTGTTCTCTTCAGAGACCACACATGGATCCACCAGTGTCATTGCATGTCTGTTCTTTTCACAATCCACCTATGGATCCACTAGTGTCATTGCATGTGTGCTCTTTTTACTAACAACAACCAGAGTCATTGCATGTGTGTTCTCTTCAGAGACCACACATGGATCCACCAGTGTCATTGCATGTGTGTTCTTTTCACTAACAACAACCAAAGTCATTGCATGTGTGCTCTTTTCACAATCCATCTATGGATCCACTAGTGTCATTGCATGTGTGTTCTTTTTACTAACAACAACTGGAGTCATTTCATGACTGTTCTTTTCACATACCACATATGGATCCTCCAGTGTCATTGAAATGTGTGTTCTCTTCAAAGACCACACATGGATCCACCAGTGTCATTGCATGTGTGTTCTTTTCACATACCACCTATGGATCCACCAGTGTCATTGCATGTGTGTTCTTTTTACTAACAACAACTAGAGTCATTTCATGACTATTCTTTTCACATACCACATATGGATCCACCAGTGTCATTGCATCTGTGTTCTCTTCAGAGACCAGACATGGATCCACCAGTGTCATTGCATGTGTGTTCTTTTTACTAACAACAACTGGAGTCATTGCATGTGTGTTCTTTTCACATACCACACATGGATCCACTAGTGTCATTGCATGTGTGGTATTTGCACAATCCACCTGTGGATCCACCAGTGTCATTGCATGTGTGTTCTTTTTACTAACAACAACCAGAGTCATTGAAATGTGTGTTTTCTTCAGAGACCACACATGGATCCACCAGTGTCATTGCATGTGTGTTCTTTTTACTAACAACAACTGGAGTGATTGCATGTTCTCTTCAAAGACCACACATGGATCCACTAGTGTCATTGCATGTGTGTTCTTTTCACAATCCACCAATGGATCCACTAGTGTCATTGCATGTGTGCTCTTTTTACTAACAACAACAAGAGCCATTGCATGTGTGTTCTCTTCAGAGACCACACATGGATCCACCAGTGTCATTGCATGTGTGTTCTTTTTACAAACAACAACCAGAGTCATTGCATGTGTGTTCTTTTCACATACCACCTATGGATCCACCAGTGTCATTGCATGTGTGTTCTTTTTACTAACAAGAACTAGAGTCATTTCATGTATGTTCTTTTCACATACCACACATGGATCCACCAGTGCCATTGAAATGTATGTTCTCTTCAGAGACCACACATGGATTCACCAGTGTCATTGCATGTGTGCTTTTCTTTACTAACAACAACTGGGGTCATTGCATGTGTGTTCTCTTCAGAGCCACACATGGATCCACCAGTGTCATTGCATGTGTGTTCTTTTCACAATCCACCTATGGATCCACCAGTGTCATTGCATGTGTGCTCTTTTTACTAACAACAACCAGAGTCATTGCATGTGTGTTCTCTTCAGAGACCACACATGGATCCACCAGTGTTATTGCATGTGTGTTCTTTTTACTAACAACAACTAGAGTTATTGCATGTGTGCTCTTTTCACAATCCATCTATTGAACCACCAGTGTCATTGCATGTGTGTTCTTTTCACAATCCACCTATGGATCCACCAGTGTCATTGCACGTCTGCTCTTTTTACTAACAACAACCAGAGTCATTGCATGTGTGTTCTCTTCAAAGACCACACATGGATCCACCAGTGTCATTGCATGTGTGTTCTTTTTACTAACAACAACCAGAGTCATTGCATGTGTGTTCTTTTCACATACCACCTATGGATCCACCAGTGTCATTGCATGTGTGTTCTTTTTACTAACAACAACTTCAGACATTTCATGGCTGTTCTTTTCACATACCACATATGGATCCACCAGTGTCATTGAAATGTGTGTTCTCTTTAGAGACCACACATGGATCCACTAGTGTCATTGCATGTGTATTCTTTTTACTAACAACAACTGGAGTCATTGCATGTGTGTTCTCGTCAGAGACCACACATGGATCCACCAGTGTCATTGCATGTGTGTTCTTTTCATAATGCACCTAAGGATCCACCACTGTCATTGCATGTGTGCTCTTTTTACTAACAACAACCAGAGTCATTGCATGTGTGTTCTGTTCAGAGACCACACATGGATCCACCAGTGTCATTGCATGTGTGTTCTTTTTACTAACCGCAACCAGAGTCATTGCATGTGTGCTCTTTTCACAATCCATCTATGTATCCACTAGTGGCATTGCATGTGTGTTCCTTTTACTAACAACAACTGGAGTCTTTTCATGACCATTCTTTTCACATACCACATATGGATCCACCAGTGTCATTGAAATGTGTGTACTCTTCAGAGACCACACATGGATCCACCGGTGTCATTGCATGTGTGTTCTTTTTACTAACAACAACCAGAGTCATTGCATGTGTGTTCTTTTCACATAACACATATGGATCCACCAGTGTCATTATATGTGTGCTCTTTTCACAATCCACCTATGGATCCACCAGTGTCATTGCATGTGTGTTCTTTTTACTAACAACAACCAGAGTCATTGAAATGTGTGTTCTTTTCACATACCACATATGGATCCACCAGTGTTATTGTGTGTGTGCTTTTTTTACTAACAACAACTGGGGTCATTGCATGTGTGTTCTCTTCAGAGACCACACATGGATCCAACAGTGTCATTGCATGTGTGTTCTTTTCACAATCCACCTATGGATCCACCAGTGTCATTGCATGTGTGCTCTTTTCACAATCCACCTATGGATCAACCAGTGTCATTGCATGTGTGTTCTTTTTACTAACAACAACCAGAGTCATTGAAATGTGTGTTCTTTTCACATACCACATATGCATCCACCAGTGTCATTGCATGTGTGCTTTTTTTACTAACAACAACTAGGGTCATTGCATGTGTGTTCTCTTCAGAGACCACACATGGATCTACCAGTGTCATTGCATGTGTGTTCTTTTCACAATCCACCTATGGATCCACTAGTGTCATTGCATGTGTGTTCTTTTTACTAACAACAACCAGAGTCATTGAAATGTGTGTTTTGTTCAGAGACCACACATGGATCCACCAGTGTCATTGCATGTGTGTTCTTTTTACTAACAACAACTGGAGTGATTGCATGTGTGTTCTCTTCAAAGACCACGCATGGATCCACTAGTGTCATTGCATGTGTGTTCTTTTCACAATCCACCAATGGATCCACTAGTGTCATTGCATGTGTGCTCTTTTTACTAACAACAACAAGAGCCATTGCATGTGTGTTCTCTTCAGAGACCACACATGGATCCACCAGTGTCATTGCATGTGTGTTCTTTTTACTAACAACAACCAGAGTCATTGCATGTGTGTTCTTTTCACATACCACCTATGGATCCACCAGTGTCATTGCATGTGTGTTCTTTTTACTAACAAGAACTGGAGTCATTTCATGACTGTTCTTTTCACATACCACACATGGATCCACCAGTGTCATTGAAATGTATGTTCTCTTCAGAGACCACACATGGATCCACCAGTGTCATTGCATGTGTGCTTTTTTTACTAACAACAACTGGGGTCATTGCATGTGTGTTCTTTTTACTAACAAAACCAGAGTCATTGAAATGTGTGTTCTTTTCACATACCACATATGGATCCACCAGCGTTATTGTGTGTGTGCTTTTTTTTACTAACAACAACTGGGGTCATTGCATGTGTGTTCTCTTCAGAAACCACACATGGATCCAACAGTGTCATTGCATGTGTGTTCTTTTAACAATCCACCTATGGATCCACCAGTGTCATTGCATGTGTGCTCTTTTCACAATCCACCTATGGATCAACCAGTGTCATTGCATGTGTGTTCTTTTTACTAACAACAACCAGAGTCATTGAAATGTGTGTTTTGTTCAGAGACCACACATGGATCCACCAGTGTCATTGCATGTGTGTTCTTTTTACTAACAACAACTGGAGTGATTGCATGTGTGTTCTCTTCAAAGACCACGCATGGATCCACTAGTGTCATTGCATGTGTGTTCTTTTCACAATCCACCAATGGATCCACTAGTGTCATTGCATGTGTGCTCTTTTTACTAACAACAACAAGAGCCATTGCATGTGTGTTCTCTTCAGAGACCACACATGGATCCACCAGTGTCATTGCATGTGTGTTCTTTTTACTAACAACAACCAGAGTCATTGCATGTGTGTTCTTTTCACATACCACCTATGGATCCACCAGTGTCATTGCATGTGTGTTCTTTTTACTAACAAGAACTGGAGTCATTTCATGACTGTTCTTTTCACATACCACACATGGATCCACCAGTGTCATTGAAATGTATGTTCTCTTCAGAGACCACACATGGATCCACCAGTGTCATTGCATGTGTGCTTTTTTTACTAACAACAACTGGGGTCATTGCATGTGTGTTCTTTTTACTAACAAAACCAGAGTCATTGAAATGTGTGTTCTTTTCACATACCACATATGGATCCACCAGCGTTATTGTGTGTGTGCTTTTTTTTACTAACAACAACTGGGGTCATTGCATGTGTGTTCTCTTCAGAAACCACACATGGATCCAACAGTGTCATTGCATGTGTGTTCTTTTCACAATCCACCTATGGATCCACCAGTGTCATTGCATGTGTGCTCTTTTCACAATCCACCTATGGATCAACCAGTGTCATTGCATGTGTGTTCTTTTTACTAACAACAACCAGAGTCATTGAAATGTGTGTTGTTTTCACATACCACATATGCATCCACCAGTGTCATTGCATGTGTGCTTTTTTACTAACAACAACTAGGGTCATTGCATGTGTGTTCCCTTCAAAGACCACACATGGATCTACCAGTGTCATTGCATGTGTGTTCTTTTCACAATCCACCTATGGAAGCACCAGTGTCATTGCATGTGTGCTCTTTTTACTAACAACAACCAGAGTCATTGCATGTGTGTTCTGTTCAGAGACCACACATGGATCCACCAATGTCATTGCATATGTGTTCTTTTTACTAACAACAACGAGAGTCATTGCATGTGTGTTCTTTTCACATACCATCTATGGATCCACAAGTGTCATTGAAATGCGTGTTCTCTTCAGAGACCACACATGGATCCACCAGTGTCATTGCATGTGTGTTCTTTTTAGTAACAACAACCAGAGTCATTGCACGTGTGTTCTCTTCGGAGACCACACATGGAACCACCAGTGTCATTGCATGTTTGTTCTTTTCACAATCCACCTATGGATCCACTAGTGTCATTGCATGTGTGCTCTTTTTACTAACAACAACCAGAGTCATTGCATGTGTGTTCTCTTCAGAGACCACACATGGATCCACCAGTGTCATTGCATGTGTGTTCTTTTTACTAACAACAACCAGAGTCATTGCATGTCTGCTCTTTTCACAATCCATCTATGGATCCACCAGTGTCATTGCATGTGTGTTCTTTTTACTAACAACAACTGGAGTCATTTCATGACTATTCTTTTCACATACCACATATGGATCCTCCAGTGTCATTGACATGTGTGTTCTCTTCAGAGACCACACATGGATCCACCAGTGTCATTGCATGTGTGTTCTTTTTACTAACAACGACCAGAGTCATTGCATGTGTGTTCATTTCACATACCACCTATGGATCCACCTGTGTTATTGCATGTGTGTTCTATTTACTAACAACAACTAGAGTCATTTCATGACTGTTCTTTTCACATACCACATATGGATCCACCAGTGTCATTGAAATGTGTGTTCTCTTCAGAGACCACACATGGATCCACCAGTGTCATTGCATGTGTGTTCTTTTTACTAACAACAACTGGAGTCATTGCATGTGTGTTCTTTTCACATACCACACATGGATCCACCAGTGTCATTGCATGTGTGCTATTTTCACAATCCACCTATGGATCCACCAGTGTCATTGCATGTGTGCTCTTTTTACTAACAACAACCAGAGTCATTGCATGTGTGTTCTGTTCAGAGACCACACATGGATCCACCAGTGTCATTGCATGTGTGTTCTTTTTACTAACCGCAACCAGAGTCATTGCATGTGTGCTCTTTTCACAATCCATCTATGTATCCACTAGTGGCATTGCATGTGTGTTCCTTTTACTAACAACAACTGGAGTCTTTTCATGACCATTCTTTTCACATACCACATATGGATCCACCAGTGTCATTGAAATGTGTGTACTCTTCAGAGACCACACATGGATCCACCGGTGTCATTGCATGTGTGTTCTTTTTACTAACAACAACCAGAGTCATTGCATGTGTGTTCTTTTCACATAACACATATGGATCCACCAGTGTCATTATATGTGTGCTCTTTTCACAATCCACCTATGGATCCACCAGTGTCATTGCATGTGTGTTCTTTTTACTAACAACAACCAGAGTCATTGAAATGTGTGTTCTTTTCACATACCACATATGGATCCACCAGTGTTATTGTGTGTGTGCTTTTTTTACTAACAACAACTGGGGTCATTGCATGTGTGTTCTCTTCAGAGACCACACATGGATCCAACAGTGTCATTGCATGTGTGTTCTTTTCACAATCCACCTATGGATCCACCAGTGTCATTGCATGTGTGCTCTTTTCACAATCCACCTATGGATCAACCAGTGTCATTGCATGTGTGTTCTTTTTACTAACAACAACCAGAGTCATTGAAATGTGTGTTCTTTTCACATACCACATATGCATCCACCAGTGTCATTGCATGTGTGCTTTTTTTACTAACAACAACTAGGGTCATTGCATGTGTGTTCTCTTCAGAGACCACACATGGATCTACCAGTGTCATTGCATGTGTGTTCTTTTCACAATCCACCTATGGATCCACTAGTGTCATTGCATGTGTGTTCTTTTTACTAACAACAACCAGAGTCATTGAAATGTGTGTTTTGTTCAGAGACCACACATGGATCCACCAGTGTCATTGCATGTGTGTTCTTTTTACTAACAACAACTGGAGTGATTGCATGTGTGTTCTCTTCAAAGACCACGCATGGATCCACTAGTGTCATTGCATGTGTGTTCTTTTCACAATCCACCAATGGATCCACTAGTGTCATGTGTGCTCTTTTACTAACAACAACAAGAGCCATTGCATGTGTGTTCTTCAGAGACCACATGGATCCACCAAAGGTCATTGCATGTGTGTTCTTTTTACTAACAACAACCAGAGTCATTGCATGTGTGTTCTTTTCACATACCACCTATGGATCCACCAGTGTCATTGCATGTGTGTTCTTTTTACTAACAAGAACTGGAGTCATTTCATGACTGTTCTTTTCACATACCACACATGGATCCACCAGTGTCATTGAAATGTATGTTCTCTTCAGAGACCACACATGGATCCACCAGTGTCATTGCATGTGTGCTTTTTTTACTAACAACAACTGGGGTCATTGCATGTGTGTTCTTTTTACTAACAAAACCAGAGTCATTGAAATGTGTGTTCTTTTCACATACCACATATGGATCCACCAGCGTTATTGTGTGTGTGCTTTTTTTTACTAACAACAACTGGGGTCATTGCATGTGTGTTCTCTTCAGAAACCACACATGGATCCAACAGTGTCATTGCATGTGTGTTCTTTTCACAATCCACCTATGGATCCACCAAAGTGTCATTGCATGTGTGCTCTTTCACAATCCACCTATGGATCAACCAGTGTCATTGCATGTGTTCTTTTACGAACAACAACCAGAGTCATTGAAATGTGTGTTGTTTTCACATACCACATATGCATCCACCAGTGTCATTGCATGTGTGCTTTTTTACTAACAACAACTAGGGTCATTGCATGTGTGTTCCCTTCAAAGACCACACATGGATCTACCAGTGTCATTGCATGTGTGTTCTTTTCACAATCCACCTATGGAAGCACCAGTGTCATTGCATGTGTGCTCTTTTTACTAACAACAACCAGAGTCATTGCATGTGTGTTCTGTTCAGAGACCACACATGGATCCACCAATGTCATTGCATATGTGTTCTTTTTACTAACAACAACGAGAGTCATTGCATGTGTGTTCTTTTCACATACCATCTATGGATCCACAAGTGTCATTGAAATGCGTGTTCTCTTCAGAGACCACACATGGATCCACCAGTGTCATTGCATGTGTGTTCTTTTTAGTAACAACAACCAGAGTCATTGCACGTGTGTTCTCTTCGGAGACCACACATGGAACCACCAGTGTCATTGCATGTTTGTTCTTTTCACAATCCACCTATGGATCCACTAGTGTCATTGCATGTGTGCTCTTTTTACTAACAACCAGAGTCATTGCATGTGTGTTCTCTTCAGAGACCACACATGGATCCACCAGTGTCATTGCATGTGTGTTCTTTTTACTAACAACAACCAGAGTCATTGCATGTCTGCTCTTTTCACAATCCATCTATGGATCCACCAGTGTCATTGCATGTGTGTTCTTTTTACTAACAACAACTGGAGTCATTTCATGACTATTCTTTTCACATACCACATATGGATCCTCCAGTGTCATTGACATGTGTGTTCTCTTCAGAGACCACACATGGATCCACCAGTGTCATTGCATGTGTGTTCTTTTTACTAACAACGACCAGAGTCATTGCATGTGTGTTCATTTCACATACCACCTATGGATCCACCTGTGTTATTGCATGTGTGTTCTATTTACTAACAACAACTAGAGTCATTTCATGACTGTTCTTTTCACATACCACATATGGATCCACCAGTGTCATTGAAATGTGTGTTCTCTTCAGAGACCACACATGGATCCACCAAATGTCATTGCATGTGTGTTCTTTTTACTAACAACAACTGGAGTCATTGCATGTGTTCTTTTTTCACATACCACATGGATCCACCAGTGTCATTGCATGTGTGCTATTTTCACAATCCACCTATGGATCCACCAAGTCATTGCATGTGTGCTCTTTTTACTAACAACAACCAGAGTCATTGCATGTGTGTTGTTTCAGAGACCACACATGGATCCACCAGTGTCATTGCATGTGTGTTCTTTTTACTAACCGCAACCAGAGTCATTGCATGTGTACTCTTTTCACAATCCATCTATGTATCCACCAGTGTCATTGAATGTGTGTTCTTTTTACTAACAACAACTGGAGTCATTTCATGACCGTTCTTTTCACATACCACATATGGATCCACCAGTGTCATTGAAATGTGTGTACTCTTCAGAGACCACACATGGATCCACCGGTGTCATTGCATGTGTGTTCTTTTTACTAACAACAACCAGAGTCATTGGATGTGTGTTCTTTTCACATACCACATATGGATCCACCAGTGTCATTGTATGTGTGCTCTTTTCACAATCCACCTATGGATCCACCAGTGTCATTGCATGTGTGTTCTTTTTACTAACAACAACCAGAGTCATTGAAATGTGTGTTCTTTTCACATACCACATATGGATCCACCAGTGTCATAGCATGTGTGCTTTTTTACTAACAACAACTGGGGTCATTGCATGTGTGTTCTTTTCACAATCCACCTATGGATCCACCAGTGTCATTGCATGTGTGCTCTTTTCACAATCCACCTATGGATCCACCAGTGTCATTGCATGTGTGTTCTTTTTACTAACAACAACCAGAGTCATTGAAATGTGTGTTCTTTTCACATACCACATATGCATCCACCAGTGTCATTGCATGTGTGCTTTTTTTACTAACAACAACTAGGGTCATTGAATGTGTGTTCTCTTCAGAAACCACACATGTATCTGATGTCATTGCATGTGTGTTCTTTTCACAATCCACCTATGGATCCACTAGTGTCATTGCATGTGTTCTTTTACTAACAACAACCGAGTCATTGAAATGTGTGTTTTGTTGGAGACCACACATGGATCCACCAAAGTGTCATGGCATGTGTGTTCTTTTTACTAACAACAACTGGAGTGATTGCATGTGTGTTCTCTTCAAAGACCACGCATGGATCCACTAGTGTCATTGCATGTGTGTTCTTTTCACAATCCACCAATGGATCCACTAGTGTCATTGCATGTGTGCTCTTTTTACTAACAACAACAAGAGCCATTGCATGTGTGTTCTCTTGAGACCACACATGGATCCACCAGTGTCATTGCATGTGTGTTCTTTTTACTAACAACAACCAGAGTCATTGCATGTGTGTTCTTTTCACATACCACCTATGGATCCACCAGTGTCATTGCATGTGTGTTCTTTTTACTAACAAGAACTGGAGTCATTTCATGACTGTTCTTTTCACATACCACACATGGATCCACCAGTGTCATTGAAATGTATGTTCTCTTCAGAGACCACACATGGATCCACCAGTGTCATTGCATGTGTGCTTTTTTTACTAACAACAACTGGGGTCATTGCATGTGTGTTCTTTTTACTAACAAAACCAGAGTCATTGAAATGTGTGTTCTTTTCACATACCACATATGGATCCACCAGCGTTATTGTGTGTGTGCTTTTTTTTACTAACAACAACTGGGGTCATTGCATGTGTGTTCTCTTCAGAAACCACACATGGATCCAACAGTGTCATTGCATGTGTGTTCTTTTCACAATCCACCTATGGATCCACCAGTGTCATTGCATGTGTGCTCTTTTCACAATCCACCTATGGATCAACCAGTGTCATTGCATGTGTGTTCTTTTTACTAACAACAACCAGAGTCATTGAAATGTGTGTTGTTTTCACATACCACATATGCATCCACCAGTGTCATTGCATGTGTGCTTTTTTACTAACAACAACTAGGGTCATTGCATGTGTGTTCCCTTCAAAGACCACACATGGATCTACCAGTGTCATTGCATGTGTGTTCTTTTCACAATCCACCTATGGAAGCACCAGTGTCATTGCATGTGTGCTCTTTTTACTAACAACAACCAGAGTCATTGCATGTGTGTTCTGTTCAGAGACCACACATGGATCCACCAATGTCATTGCATATGTGTTCTTTTTACTAACAACAACGAGAGTCATTGCATGTGTGTTCTTTTCACATACCATCTATGGATCCACAAGTGTCATTGAAATGCGTGTTCTCTTCAGAGACCACACATGGATCCACCAGTGTCATTGCATGTGTGTTCTTTTTAGTAACAACAACCAGAGTCATTGCACGTGTGTTCTCTTCGGAGACCACACATGGAACCACCAGTGTCATTGCATGTTTGTTCTTTTCACAATCCACCTATGGATCCACTAGTGTCATTGCATGTGTGCTCTTTTTACTAACAACAACCAGAGTCATTGCATGTGTTCTTCTTCAGAGACCACACATGGATCCACCATGTCATTGCATGTGTGTTCTTTTTACTAACAACAACCAGAGTCATTGCATGTCTGCTCTTTTCACAATCCATCTATGGATCCACCAGTGTCATTGCATGTGTGTTCTTTTTACTAACAACAACTGGAGTCATTTCATGACTATTCTTTTCACATACCACATATGGATCCTCCAGTGTCATTGACATGTGTGTTCTCTTCAGAGACCACACATGGATCCACCAGTGTCATTGCATGTGTGTTCTTTTTACTAACAACGACCAGAGTCATTGCATGTGTGTTCATTTCACATACCACCTATGGATCCACCTGTGTTATTGCATGTGTGTTCTATTTACTAACAACAACTAGAGTCATTTCATGACTGTTCTTTTCACATACCACATATGGATCCACCAGTGTCATTGAAATGTGTGTTCTCTTCAGAGACCACACATGGATCCACCAGTGTCATTGCATGTGTGTTCTTTTTACTAACAACAACTGGAGTCATTGCATGTGTGTTCTTTTCACATACCACACATGGATCCACCAGTGTCATTGCATGTGTGCTATTTTCACAATCCACCTATGGATCCACCAGTGTCATTGCATGTGTGTTCTTTTTACTAACAACAACCAGAGTCATTCAAATGTGTGTTCTCTTCAGAGACCACACATGGATCCACCAGTGTCATTGCATGTGTGTTCTTTTTACTAACAACAACTGGAGTCATTGCATGTGTGGTCTCTCATGGATCCACTAGTGTCATTGCATGTGTGTTCTTTTCACAATCCACCTATGGATCCACTAGTGTCATTGCATGTGTGCTCTTTTTACTAACAACAACCAGAGTCATTGCATGTGTGTTCTCTTCAGAGACCACACATTGATCCACCAGTGTCATTGCATGTGTGTTCTTTTTACTAACAACATCCAGAGTCATTGCATGTGTGTTCTTTTCACATACCACCTATGGATCCACCAGTGTCATTGCATGTGTGTTCTTCTTACTAACAAGAACTGGAGTCATTTCATGACTGTTCTTTTCACATACCACATATGGATCCACCAGTGTCATTGAAATGTATGTTCTCTTCAGAGACCATACATGGTTCCACCAGTGTCATTGCATGTGTGCTTTTTTTACTAACAACAATTGGGGTCATTGCATGTGTGTTCTTTTCACAATCCACCTATGGATCCACCAATGTCATTGCATGTGTGCTCTTTTTACTAACAACAACCAGAGTCATTGCATGTGTGTTGTCTTCAGAGACCACACATGGATCCACCAGTGTCATTGTATGTGTGTTCTTTTTACTAACAACAACCAGATTCATTGCATGTGTGATCTTTTCACAATCCATCTATGGATCCACCAGTGTCATTGCATGTGTGTTCTTTTCACAATCCACCTATGGATCCACCAGTGTCATTGCATGTGTGCTCTTTTCACTAACAACAACCAGAGTCATTGCATGTGTGTTCTCTTCAGAGACCACACATGGATCCACTAGTGTCATTGCATGTGTGTTCTTTTTACTAACAACAACCAGAGTCATTGCATGTGTGTTCTTTTCACATACCACCTATGGATCCACCAGTGTCATTGCATGTGTGTTCTTTTTACTAACAACAACTTGAGACATTTCATGACTGTTCTTTTCACATACCACATATGGATCCACCAATGTCATTGAAATGTGTGTTCCCTTTAGAGACCACACATGGATCCACCAGTGTCATTGCATGTGTATTCTTTTTACTAACAACAACTGGAGTCATTGCATGTGTGTTATCTTCAGAGACCACACATGGAGCCACAAGTGTCACTGCATGTGTGTTCTTTTCATAATCCACCTAAGGATCCACCAGTGTCATTGCATGTGTGCTCTTTTTACTAACAACAACCAGAGTCATTGCATGTGTGTTCTCTTCAGAGACCACACATGGATCCACCAGTGTCATTGCATGTGTGTTCTTTTTACTAACAACAACCAGAGTCATTGCATGTGTGCTCTTTTCGCAATCCATATATGGATCCACCAGTGTCATTGCATGTGTGTTCCTTCTACTAACAACAACTGGAGTCATTTCATGACCGTTATTTTCACATACCACATCTGGATCCACCAGTGTCATTGAAATGTGCGTACTCTTCAGAGACCATACATGGATCCACCGGGGTCATTGCATGTGTGTTCTTTTCACATACCACATATGGATCCACTAGTGTCATTGTATGTGTGCTCTTTTCACAATCCACCTATGGATCCACCAGTGTCATTGCATGTGTGTTCTTTTTACTAACAACAACCAGAGTCATTGAAATGTGTGTTCTTTTCACATACCACATATGGATCCACCAGTGTCATTGCATGTGTGTTCCTTCTACTAACAACAACTGGAGTCATTTCATGACCGTTATTTTCACATACCACATATGGATCCACCAGTGTCATTGAAATGTGCGTACTCTTCAGAGACCACACATGGATCCACCGGTGTCATTGCATGTGTGTTCTTTTCACATACCACATATGGATCCACTAGTGTAATTGTATGTGTGCTCTTTTCACAATCCACCTATGGATCCAACAGTGTCATTGCATGTGTGTTCTTTTTACTAAAAACAACCAGAGTCATTGAAATGTGTGTTCTTTTCACATACCACATATGGATCCACCAGTGTTATTGCATGTGTGCTTTTTTTACTAACAACAACTGGGGTCATTGCATGTGTGTTCTCTTCAGAGATCACACATCGATCCAACAGTGTCATTGCATGTGTGTTCTTTTCACAATCCACCTATGGATCCACCAGTGTCATTGTATGTGTGCTCTTTTCACAATCCACCTATGGATCCACCAGTGTCATTGCATGTGTGTTATTTTTACTAATAACAACCAGAGTCATTGAAATGTGTGTTCTTTTCACATACCACATATGCATCCACCAGTGTCATTGCGTGTGTGCTTTTTTTACTAACAACAACTAGGGTCATTGCATGTGTGTTCTCTTCAGAGACCACACATGGATCCACCAGTGTTATTGCATGTGTGTTCTTTTCACAATCCACCTATGGATCCACTATTGTCATTGCATGTGTGCTCTTTTTACTAACAACAACGAGAGTCATTGCATGTGTGTTCTCTTTAGAGACCACACATGGATCCACCAGTGTCATTGCATGTGTGTTATTTTTACTAACAACAACCAGAGTCATTGCATGTGTGTTCTTTTCACATACCACCTATGGATCCACCAGTGTCATTGCATGTGTGTTCTTTTACTAACAACAACTAGAGTCATTTCATAACTGTTCTTTTCACATACCACATATGGATCCACCAGTGTCATTGAAATGTGTGTTCTCTTCAGAGACCACACATGGATCCACCAGTGTCATTGCATGTGTGTTCTTTTTACTAACAACAACCAGAGTCATTGCATGTGTGTTCTTTTCACATACCACATATGGATCCACCATTGTCATTGCATGTGTGCTCTTTTTTACTAACAAGAACCAAAGTCATTGCATGTGTGTTCTCTTTAGAGTCCACACATGGATCCACCAGTGTCATTGCATCCGTGTTACTTTTACTAACAACAAATAGAGTCATTGCATGTGTGTTCTTTTCACATACCACCTATGGATCCACCAGTGTCATTGCATGTGTGTTCTTTTTACTAACAACAACCAGAGTAATTGCATGTGTGTTCTCTTCAGAGACCACACATGGATCCACCAGTGTCATTGCATGTGTGTTCTTTTTACTAACAACAACCAGAGTCATTGCACGTGTGTTCTTTTCACATACCACCTATGGATCCACCAATGTCATTGAATGTGTGTTCTTTTTACTAATAAGAACTAGAGTCATTTCATGACTGTTGTTTTCACATACCACATATGGATCCACCAATGTCATTGAAATGTATGTTCTCTTTAGAGACCACACATGGATCCACCAGTGTCATTGCATGTGTGCTTTTTTTACTAACAACAACTGGGGTCATTGCATGTGTGTTCTCTTCAGAGACCACACATGGATCCACCAGTGTCATTGCATGTGTATTCTATTTACTAACAACAACCAGAGTCATTGCATGTGTGTTCTTTTCATATACCACCTATGGATCCACCAGTGTCATTGCATGTGTGTTCTTTTTACGAATAAGAACTAGAGTCATTTCATGACTGTTGTTTTCACATACCACATATGGATCCACCAATGTCATTGAAATGTATGTTCTCTTTAGAGACCACACATGGATCCACCAGTGTCATTGCATGTGTGCTTTTTTTACTAACAACAACTGGGGTCATTGCATGTGTGTTCTCTTCAGAGACCACACATGGATCCACCAGTGTCATTGCATGTGTATTCTTTTCACAGTCCACCTATGGATCCACCAGTGTCATTGCATGTGTGCTCTTTTTACTAACAATAACCAGAGTCATTGCATGTGTGTTCTCTTCAGAGACCACACATGGATCCATCAGTGTCATTGCATGTGTGTTCTTTTCACAATCCATCTATGGATCCACCAGTGTCATTGCATGTGTGCTCTTTTCACATACCACATATGGATCCACCAGTGTTATTACATGTGTACTTTTTTACTAACAACAACTAGGGTCATTGCATGTGTGTTCTCTTCAGAGACGACACATGGATCCAACAGTGTCATTGCATGTGTGTTCTTTTCACAATCCACCTATGGATCCACTAGTGTCATTGCATGTGTGCTCTTTTCACAATCCACCTATGGATCCACTAGTGTCATTGCATGTGTGTTCTTTTTACTAACAACAACCAGAGTCATTGAAATGTGTGTTCTTTTCACATACCACATATGCATCCACCAGTGTCATTGCATGTGTGTTTTTTTACTAACAACAATTAGGGTCATTGCATGTGTGTTCTCTTCAGAGACCACACATGGATCCACTAGTGTCATTGCATGTGTGTTCTTTTCACAATCCACCTATGGATCCACTAGTGTCATTTCATGTGTGCTCTTTTTACTAACAACAACCAGAGTCATTGCATGTGTGTTCTCTTCAGAGACCACACATGGATCCACCAGAGTCATTGCATGTGTGCTATTTTCACAATCCATCTATGGATCCACCAGTGTCATTGCATGTGTGTTCTTTTTACTAACAACAACCAGAGTCATTGCATGTGTGTTGTCTTCAGAGACCACACATGGATCCACCAGTGTCATTGTATGTGTGTTCTTTTCACAATCCACCTATGGATCCACAAGTGTCATTGCATGTGTGCTCTTTTTACTAACAACAACCAGAGTCATTGCATGTGTGTTCTCTTCAGAGACCACACATGGATCCACCAATGTCATTGCATGTGTGTTCTTTTTACTAACAACAACCAGAGTCATTGCAGGTGTGCTCTTTTCACAATCCATCTATGGATCCACCAGTGTCATTGCATGTGTGTTCTTTTTACTAACAACAACTGGAGTCATTTCATGACTATTCTTTTCACATACCACATATGGATCCTCCAGTGTCATTGACATGTGTGTTCTCTTCAGAGACCACACATGGATCCACCAGTGTCATTGCATGTGTGTTCTTTTTACTAACAACAACCAGATTCATTGCATGTGTGTTCGTTTCACATACCACCTATGGATCCACCAGTGTCATTGCATGTGTGTTCTTTTTACTAACAACAACTAGAGTCATTGCATGTGTGTTCTCTTCAGAGACCACACATGGATCCACCAGTGTCATTGGATGTGTGTTCTTTTTACTAACAACTACCAGAGTCATTGCATGTGTGCTCTTTTCACAATGCATCTATGGATCCACCAGTGTTATTGCATGTGTGTTCTTTTTACTAACAACAACTGGAGTCATTTCGTGACTGTTCTTTTCACATACCACATATGGATCCAGCAGTGTCATTAAAATGTGTGTTCTCTTCAGAGACCACACATGGATCCACCAGTGTCATTGCATGTGTGTTATTTTTACTAACAACAACTGGAGTCATTGCATGTGTGTTCTTTTCACATACCACACATGGATCCACCAGTTTCATTGCATGTGTGCTATTTTCACAATCCACCTATGGATCCACCAGTGTCATTGCATGTGTGTTCTTTTTACTAACAACAACCAGTGTCATTGAAATGTGTGTTCTCTTCAGAGATCACACATGGATCCACCAGTGTCATTGCATGTGTGTTCTTTTTACTTACAACAACTGGAGTCATTGCATGTGTGTTCTCTTCAGAGACCACACATGGATCCACTAGTATCATTGCATGTGTGTTCTTTTCACAATCCACCTATGGATCCACCAGTGTCATTGCATGTGTGCTCTTTTTACTAACAACAACCAGAGTCATTGCATGTGTGTTCTCTTTAGAGACCACACATGGATCCACCAGTTTCATTGCATGTGTGTTCTTTTTACTAACAACAACCAGAGTCATTGCATGTGTGTTCTTTTCACATACCACCTATGGATCCACCAGTGTCATTGCATGTGTGTTCTTTTTACTAATAAGAACTGGAGTCATTTCATGACTGTTCTTTTCACATACCACATATGGATCCACCAGTGTCATTGAAATGTATGTTCTCTTCAGAGACCACACATGGATCCACTAGTGTCATTGCATGTGTGCTTTTTTTACTAACAACAACTGGGGTCATTGCATGTGTGTTCTCTTCAGAGACCACACATGGATCCACCAGTGTCATTGCATGTGTGTTCTTTTCACAATCCACCTATGGATCCACCAGTGTCATTGCATGTGTGCTCTTTTTACTAACAACAACCAGAGTCATTGCATGTGTGTTCTCTTCAGAGACCACATATGGATCCACCAGTGTCATTGCATGTGTGTTCTTTTTACTAACAACAACCAGAGTCATTGCATGTGTGCTCTTTTCACAATCCATCTATGAATCAACCAGTGTCATTGCATGTGTGTTCTTTTCACAATCCACCTATGGATCCACCAGTGTCATTGCATGTGTGCTCTTTTTACTAACAACAACTAGAGTCATTGCATGTGTGTTCTCTTCAGAGAGCACACATGGATCCACCAGTGTCATTGCATGTGTGTTCTTTTCACAATCCACCTATGGATCCACTAGTGTCATTGCATGTGTGCTCTTTTACTAACAACAACCAGAGTCATTGCATGTGTGTTCTCTTCAGAGACCACACATGGATCCACCAGTGTCATTGCATGTGTGTTCCTACCAGAGTCATTGCATGTGTGCTCTTTTCACAATGCATCTATGGATCCACCAGTGTTATTGCATGTGTGCTTTTTTTACTAACAACAACTAGGGTCATTGCATGTGTGTTCTCTTCAAAGATCACACATCGATCCAACAGTGTCATTGCATGTGTGTTCTTTTCACAATCCACCTATGGATCCACCAGTGTCATTGTATGTGTGCTCTTTTCACAATCCACCTATGGATCCACCAGTGTCATTGCATGTGTGTTATTTTTACTAATAACAACCAGAGTCATTGAAATGTGTGTTCTTTTCACATACCACATATGCATCCACCAGTGTCATTGCATGTGTGCTTTTTTTACTAACAACAACTAGGGTCATTGCATGTGTGTTCTCTTCAGAGACCACACATGGATCCACCAGAGTCATTGCATGTGTGCTATTTTCACAATCCATCTATGGATCCACCAGTGTCATTGCATGTGTGTTCTTTTTACTAACAACAACCAGAGTCATTGCATGTGTGTTGTCTTCAGAGACCACACATGGATCCACCAGTGTCATTGTATGTGTGTTCTTTTCACAATCCACCTATGGATCCACAAATGTCATTGCATGTGTGCTCTTTTTACTAACAACAACACGAGTCATTGCATGTGTGTTCTCTTCAGAGACGACACATGGATCCACCAACGTCATTGCATGTGTGTTCTTTTTACTAACAACAACTAGAGTCATGTCATGTGTGTTCTTTTCACATACCACATATGGATCTACCAGTGCCATTGAAATGTGTGTTCTTTTACTAACAACAACTGAGTCATTTCATGACTATTCTTTTCACATACCACATATGGATCCTCCAGTGTCATTGACATGTGTGTTCTCTTCAGAGACCACACATGGATCCACCAGTGTCATTGCATGTGTGTTCTTTTTACTAACAACAACCAGATTCATTGCATGTGTGTTCGTTTCACATACCACCTATGGATCCACCAGTGTCATTGCATGTGTGTTCTTTTTACTAACAACAACTAGAGTCATTGCATGTGTGTTCTCTTCAGAGACCACACATGGATCCACCAGTGTCATTGGATGTGTGTTCTTTTTACTAACAACTACCAGAGTCATTGCATGTGTGCTCTTTTCACAATGTATCTATGGATCCACCAGTGTTATTGCATGTGTGTTCTTTTACTAACAACAACCTGAGTCATTTCATGGATCGTTCTTTTCACATACCACATATGGATCCAAAGTGTCATTAAAATGTGTGTTCTTCAGAGACCACACATGGATCCACCAATGTCATTGCATGTGTTATTTTTACTAACAACAACTGAGTCATTGCATGTGTTCTTTTCACATACCACACATGGATCCACCAGTTTCATTGCATGTGTGCTATTTTCACAATCCACCTATGGATCCACCAAAGTGTCATTGCATGTGTGTTCTTTTACTAACAACAACCAAAGGTCATTGAAATGTGTGTTCTCTTCAGATCACACATGGATCCACCAAAGGTCATTGCATGTGTGTTCTTTTTACTTACAACAACTGGAGTCATTGCATGTGTGTTCTCTTCAGAGACCACATGGATCCACTAGTATCATTGCATGTGTGCTCTTTTCACAATCCACCTATGGAACCACCAGTGTCATTGCATGTGTGCTCTTTTTACTAACAACAACCAGAGTCATTGCATGTGTGTTCTCTTTAGAGACCATGCATGGATCCACTAGTGTCATTGCATTGTGTGTTCTTTTTACTAACAACAACCAGAGTCATTGCATGTGTGTTCTTTTCACATACCACCTATGGATCCACCAGTGTTATTGCATGTGTGTTCTTTTTACTAACAACAACTGGAGTCATTTCATGACTGTTCTTTTCACATACCACATATGGATCCACAACTGTCATTGAAATTTATGTTATCTTCTTGAGACCACACATGGATCCACTAGTGTCATTGCATGTGTGCTTTTTACTAACAACAACTGGGTCATTGCATGTGTTCTCTTCAGAGACCACACATGGATCCTGATGTCATTGCATGTGTGTTCTTTTCACAATCCACCTATGGATCCACCAGTGTCATTGCATGTGTGCTCTTTTTACTAACAACAACCAGAGTGATTGCATGTGTGTTCTCTTCAGAGACCACATATGGATCCACCAGTGTCATTGCATGTGTGTTCTTTTTACTAACAACAACCGTGAGTCATTGCATGTGTGCTCTTTTCACAATCCATCTATGAATCAACCAGTGTCATTGCATGTGTGTTCTTTTCACAATCCACCTATGGATCCACCAGTGTCATTGCATGTGTGCTCTTTTTACTAACAACAACTAGAGTCATTGCATGTGTGTTCTCTTCAGAGACCACACATGGATCCACCAGTGTCATTGCATGTGTGTTCTTTCACAATCCACCTATGGATCCACTAGTGTCATTGCATGTGTGCTCTTTTACTAACAACAACCAGAGTCATTGCATGTGTGTTCTCTTCAGAGACCACACATGGATCCACCAGTGTCATTGCATGTGTGTTCTTTTTACTAACAACTACCAGAGTCATTGCATGTGTGCTCTTTTCACAATGCATCTATGGATCCACCAGTGTTATTGCATGTGTGCTTTTTTTACTAACAACAACTGGGGTCATTGCATGTGTGTTCTCTTCAGAGATCACACATCGATCCAACAGTGTCATTGCATGTGTGTTCTTTTCACAATCCACCTATGGATCCACCAGCGTCATTGTATGTGTGCTCTTTTCACAATCCACCTATGGATCCACCAGTGTCATTGCATGTGTGTTATTTTTACTAATAACAACCAGAGTCATTGAAATGTGTGTTCTTTTCACATACCACATATGCATCCACCAGTGTCATTGCATGTGTGCTTTTTTTACTAACAACAACTAGGGTCATTGCATGTGTGTTCTCTTCAGAGACCACACATGGATCCACCAGTGTTATTGCATGTGTGTTCTTTTCACAACCCACCTATGGATCCACTATTGTCATTGCATGTGTGCTCTTTTTACTAACAACAACGAGAGTCATTGCATGTGTGTTCTATTTAGAGACCACACATGGATCCACCAGTGTCATTGCATGTGTGTTATTTTTACTAACAACAACCAGAGTCATTGCATGTGTGTTCTTTTCACATACCACCTATGGATCCACCAGTGTCATTGCATGTGTGTTCTTTTACTAACAACAACTAGAGTCATTTCATAACTGTTCTTTTCACATACCACATATGGATCCACCAGTGTCATTGAAATGTGTGTTCTCTTCAGAGACCACACATGGATCCACCAGTGTCATTGCATGTGTGTTCTTTTTACTAACAACAACCAGAGTCATTGCATGTGTGTTCTTTTCACATACCACATATGGATCCACCAGTGTCATTGCATGTGTGCTCTTTTTTACTAACAAGAACCAAAGTCATTGCATGTGTGTTCTCTTTAGAGACCACACATGGATCCACCAGTGTCATTGCATCCGTGTTACTTTTACTAACAACAAATAGAGTCATTGCATGTGTGTTCTTTTCACATACCACCTATGGATCCACCAGTGTCATTGCATGTGTGTTCTTTTTACTAACAACAACCAGAGTAATTGCATGTGTGTTCTCTTCAGAGACCACACATGGATCCACCAGTGTCATTGCATGTGTGTTCTTTTTACTAACAACAACCAGAGTCATTGCATGTGTGTTCTTTTCACATACAACCTATGGATCCACCAATGTCATTGAATGTGTGTTCTTTTTACTAATAAGAACTAGAGTCATTTCATGACTGTTGTTTTCACATACCACATATGGATCCACCAATGTTATTGAAATGTATGTTCTCTTTAGAGACCACACATGGATCCACCAGTGTCATTGCATGTGTGCTTTTTTTACTAACAACAACTGGGGTCATTGCATGTGTGTTCTCTTCAGAGACCACACATGGATCCACCAGTGTCATTGCATGTGTATTCTTTTTACTAACAACAACCAGAGTCATTGCATGTGTGTTCTTTTCATATACCACCTATGGATCCACCAGTGTCATTGCATGTGTGTTCTTTTTACTAATAAGAACTAGAGTCATTTCATGACTGTTGTTTTCACATACCACATATGGATCCACCAATGTCATTGAAATGTATGTTCTCTTTAGAGACCACACATGGATCCACCAGTGTCATTGCATGTGTGCTTTTTTTACTAACAACAACTGGGGTCATTGCATGTGTGTTCTCTTCAGAGACCACACATGGATCCACCAGTGTCATTGCATGTGTGTTCTTTTCACAGTCCACCTATGGATCCACCAGTGTCATTGCATGTGTGCTCTTTTTACTAACAACAACCAGAGTCATTGCATGTGTGTTCTCTTCAGAGACCACACATGGATCCATCAGTGTCATTGCATGTGTGTTCTTTTCACAATCCATCTATGGATCCACCAGTGTCATTGCATGTGTGCTCTTTTCACATACCACATATGGATCCACCAGTGTTATTACATGTGTACTTTTTTACTAACAACAACTGGGGTCATTGCACGTGTGTTCTCTTCAGAGACCACACATGGATCCAACAGTGTCATTGCATGTGTGTTCTTTTCACAATCCACCTATGGATCCACTAGTGTCATTGCATGTGTGCTCTTTTCACAATCCACCTATGGATCCACCAGTGTCATTGCATGTGTGTTCTTTTTACTAACAACAACCAGAGTCATTGAAATGTGTGTTCTTTTCACATACCACATATGCATCCACCAGTGTCATTGCATGTGTGTTTTTTTACTAACAACAATTAGGGTCATTGCATGTGTGTTCTCTTCAGAGACCACACATGGATCCACTAGTGCCATTGCATGTGTGTTCTTTTCACAATCCACCTATGGATCCACTAGTGTCATTTCATGTGTGCTCTTTTTACTAACAACAACCAGAGTCATTGCATGTGTGTTCTCTTCAGAGACCACACATGGATCCACCAGAGTCATTGCATGTGTGCTCTTTTCACAATCCATCTATGGATCCACCAGTGTCATTGCATGTGTGTTCTTTTTACTAACAACAACTTGAGTCATTTCATGACTATTCTTTTCACATACCACATATGGATCCTCCAGTGTCATTGACATGTGTGTTCTCTTCAGAGACCACACATGGATCCACCAGTGTCATTGCATGTGTGTTCTTTTTACTAACAACAACCAGAGTCATTGCATGTGTGTTCGTTTCACATACCACCTATGGATCCACCAGTGTCATTGCATGTGTGTTCTTTTTACTAACAACAACTAGAGTCATTGCATGTGTGTTCTCTTCAGAGACCACACATGGATCCACCAGTGTCATTGGATGTGTGTTCTTTTTACTAACAACTACTAGAGTCATTGCATGTGTGCTCTTTTCACAATGCATCTATGGATCCACCAGTGTTATTGCATGTGTGTTCTTTTTACTAACAACAACTGGAGTCATTTCGTGAC
The DNA here is from genome assembly GCA_023614405.1 of Avena insularis. Classification (NCBI taxonomy): domain Eukaryota; kingdom Viridiplantae; phylum Streptophyta; class Magnoliopsida; order Poales; family Poaceae; genus Avena; species Avena insularis. The sequence goes on along the minus strand of JAJUPC010000469.1, from coordinate 178,574 downwards.
TGTTCTTTTCACATACCACATATGGATCCAGCAGTGTCATTAAAATGTGTGTTCTCTTCAGAGACCACACATGGATCCACCAGTGTCATTGCATGTGTGTTATTTTTACTAACAACAACTGGAGTCATTGCATGTGTGTTCTTTTCACATACCACACATGGATCCACCAGTTTCATTGCATGTGTGCTATTTTCACAATCCACCTATGGATCCACGAGTGTCATTGCATTTGTGTTCTTTTTACTAACAACAACCAGTGTCATTGAAATGTGTGTTCTCTTCAGAGATCACACATGGATCCACCAGTGTCATTGCATGTGTGTTCTTTTTACTTACAACAACTGGAGTCATTGCATGTGTGTTCTCTTCAGAGACCACACATGGATCCACTAGTATCATTGCATGTGTGTTCTTTTCACAATCCACCTATGGATCCACCAGTGTCATTGCATGTGTGCTCTTTTTACTAACAACAACCAGAGTCATTGCATGTGTGTTCTCTTTAGAGACCACACATGGATCCACCAGTTTCATTGCATGTGTGTTCTTTTTACTAACAACAACCAGAGTCATTGCATGTGTGTTCTTTTCACATACCACCTATGGATCCACCAGTGTCATTGCATGTGTGTTCTTTTTACTAATAAGATCTGGAGTCATTTCATGACTGTTCTTTTCACATACCACATATGGATCCACCAGTGTCATTGAAATGTATGTTCTCTTCAGAGACAACACATGGATCCACTAGTGTCATTGCATGTGTGCTTTTTTTACTAACAACAACTGGGGTCATTGCATGTGTGTTCTCTTCAGAGACCACACATGGATCCACCAGTGTCATTGCATGTGTGTTCTTTTCACAATCCACCTATGGATCAACCAGTGTCATTGCATGTGTGCTCTTTTTACTAACAACAACCAGAGTCATTGCATGTGTGTTCTCTTCAGAGACCACATATGGATCCACCAGTGTCATTGCATGTGTGTTCTTTTTACTAACAACAACCAGAGTCATTGCATGTGTGCTCTTTTCACAATCCATCTATGAATCAACCAGTGTCATTGCATGTGTGTTCTTTTCACAATCCACCTATGGATCCACCAGTGTCATTGCATGTGTGCTCTTTTTACTAACAACAACTAGAGTCATTGCATGTGTGTTCTCTTCAGAGACCACACATGGATCCACCAGTGTCATTGCATGTGTGTTCTTTTCACAATCCACCTATGGATCCACTAGTGTCATTGCATGTGTGCTCTTTTACTAACAACAACCAGAGTCATTGCATGTGTGTTCTCTTCAGAGACCACACATGGATCCACCAGTGTCATTGCATGTGTGTTCTTTTTACTAACAACTACCAGAGTCATTGCATGTGTGCTCTTTTCACAATGCATCTATGGATCCACCAGTGTTATTGCATGTGTGTTCATTTTACTAACAACAACTGGAGTCATTTCGTGACTGTTCTTTCACATACCACATATGGATCCACCAGTGTCATTGCATTGTGTTCTCTTGAGACCATACATGGATCAACCAGTGTCATTGCATGTGTGTTATTTTTACTAACAATAATTGGAGTCATTGCATGTGTGTTCTTTTCACATACCACACATGGATCCACCAGTTTCATTACATGTGTGCTATTTTCACCATCCACCTATGGATCCACCAGTGTAAATGCATGTGTGTTCTTTTTACTAACAACAACCAAAGTCATTGAAATGTGTGTTCTCTTCAGAGACCACACATGGATCCACCAGTGTCATTGCATGTGTGTTCTTTTTACTTACAACAACTAGAGTCATTGCATGTGTGTTCTCTTTAGAGACCACACATGGATCCACTAGTGTCATTGCATGTGTGTTCTTTTCACAATCCACCTATGGATCCACCAGTGTCATTGCATGTGTGCTCTTTTTACTAACAACAACCAGAGTCATTGCGTGTGTGTTCTCTTTAGATACCACACATGGATCCACCAGTGTCATTGCATGTGTGTTCTTTTTACTAACAACAACCAGAGTCATTGCATGTGTGTTCTTTTCACATACCACCTATGGATCCACCAGTGTCATTGCATGTGTGTTCTTTTTACTAATAAGAACTGGAGTCATTTCATGACTGTTCTTTTCACATACCACATATGGATCCACCAGTGTCATTGAAATGTATGTTCTCTTCAGAGACCACACATGAATCCACTAGTGTCATTGCATGTGTGCTTTTTTTACTAACAACAACTGGGGTCATTGCATGTGTGTTCTCTTCAGAGACCACACATGGATCCACCAGTGTCATTGCATGTGTGTTCTTTTCACAATCCACCTATGGATCCACCAATGTCATTGCATGTGTGCTCTTTTTACTAACAACAACCAGAGTCATTGCATGTGTGTTGTCTTCAGAGACCACACATGGATCCACCAGTCGCATTGCATGGGTGTTCTTTTTCCTACCAACACCCCGAGTCATTGCATGTGTGCTCTTTTCACAATCCATCTATGAATCTACCAGTGTCATTGCATGTATGTTCTTTTCACAATCCACCTATGGATCCACCAGTGTCATTGCATGTGTGCTCTTTTTACTAACAACAACTAGAGTCATTGCATATGTATTCTCTTCAGAGACCACACATGGATCCACCAGTGTCATTGCATGTGTGTTCTTTTCACAATCCACCTATGGATCCACTAGTGTCATTGCATGTGTGCTCTTTTACTAACAACAACCAGAGTCATTGCATGTGTGTTCTCTTCAGAGACCACACATGGATCCACCAGTGTCATTGCATGTGTGTTGTTTTTACTAACAACTACGAGAGTCATTGCATGTGTGCTCTTTTCACAATGCATCTATGGATCCACCAGTGTTATTGCATGTGTGTTCTTTTTACTAACAACAACTGGAGTCATTTCGTGACTGTTCTTTTCACATACCACATATGGATCCACCAGTGTCATTGAAATGTGTGTTCTCTTCAGAGACCATACATGGATCCACCAGTGTCATTGCATGTGTGTTATTTTTACTAACAATAATTGGAGTCATTGCATGTGTGTTCTTTTCACATACCACACATGGATCCACCAGTTTCATTACATGTGTGCTATTTTCACCATCCACCTATGGATCCACCAGTGTAAATGCATGTGTGTTCTTTTTACTAACAACAACCAAAGTCATTGAAATGTGTGTTCTCTTCAGAGACCACACATGGATCCACCAGTGTCATTGCATGTGTGTTCTTTTTACTTACAACAACTAGAGTCATTGCATGTGTGTTCTCTTTAGAGACCACACATGGATCCACTAGTGTCATTGCATGTGTGTTCTTTTCACAATCCACCTATGGATCCACCAGTGTCATTGCATGTGTGCTCTTTTTACTAACAACAACCAGAGTCATTGCGTGTGTGTTCTCTTTAGATACCACACATGGATCCACCAGTGTCATTGCATGTGTGTTCTTTTTACTAACAACAACCAGAGTCATTGCATGTGTGTTCTTTTCACATACCACCTATGGATCCACCAGTGTCATTGCATGTGTGTTCTTTTTACTAATAAGAACTGGAGTCATTTCATGACTGTTCTTTTCACATACCACATATGGATCCACCAGTGTCATTGAAATGTATGTTCTCTTCAGAGACCACACATGAATCCACTAGTGTCATTGCATGTGTGCTTTTTTTACTAACAACAACTGGGGTCATTGCATGTGTGTTCTCTTCAGAGACCACACATGGATCCACCAGTGTCATTGCATGTGTGTTCTTTTCACAATCCACCTATGGATCCACCAATGTCATTGCATGTGTGCTCTTTTTACTAACAACAACCAGAGTCATTGCATGTGTGTTGTCTTCAGAGACCACACATGGATCCACCAGTGTCATTGCATGTGTGTTCTTTTTACTAACAACAACCAGAGTCATTGCATGTGTGCTCTTTTCACAATCCATCTATGAATCTACCAGTGTCATTGCATGTATGTTCTTTTCACAATCCACCTATGGATCCACCAGTGTCATTGCATGTGTGCTCTTTTTACTAACAACAACTAGAGTTATTGCATATGTATTCTCTTCAGAGACCACACATGGATCCACCAGTGTCATTGCATGTGTGTTCTTTTCACAATCCACCTATGGATCCACTAGTGTCATTGCATGTGTGCTCTTTTACTAACAACAACCAGAGTCATTGCATGTGTGTTCTCTTCAGAGACCACACATGGATCCACCAGTGTCATTGCATGTGTGTTCTTTTTACTAACAACTACGAGAGTCATTGCATGTGTGCTCTTTTCACAATGCATCTATGGATCCACCAGTGTTATTGCATGTGTGTTCTTTTTACTAACAACAACTGGAGTCATTTCGTGACTGTTCTTTTCACATACCACATATGGATCCACCAGTGTCATTGAAATGTGTGTTCTCTACAGAGACCACACATGGATCCACCAGTGTCATTGCATGTGTGTTATTTTTACTAACAACAACTGGAGTCATTGCATGTGTGTTCTTTTCACATACCACACGTGGATCCACCAGTTTCATTGCTGTTGTGCTATTTTCACAATCCACCTATGGATCCACCAGTGTCATTGCATGTGGGTTCTTTTTACTAACAACAACCAGAGTCATTGAAATGTGTGTTCTGTTCAGAGACCACACATGGATCCACCAGTGTCATTGCATGTGTGTTCTTTTTACTTACAACAACTGGAGTCATTGCATGTGTGTTCTCTTCAGAGACCACACATGGATCCACTAGTGTCATTGCATGTGTGTTCTTTTCACAATCCACCTATGGATCCACCAGTGTCATTGCATGTGTGCTCTTTTTTACTAACAACAACCAGAGTCATTGCATGTGTGTTCTCTTCAGAGACCACACATGGATCCACCAGTGTCATTGCATGTGTGTTCTTTTTACTAACAACAACCAGAGTCATTGCATGTGTGTTCTTTTCACATACCACCTATGGATCCACCAGTGTCATTGCATGTCTGTTCTTTTTACTAATAAGAACTGGAGTCATTTCATGACTGTTGTTTTCACATACCACATATGGATCCACCAGTGTCATTGAAATGTATGTTCTCTTCAGAGACCACACATGGATCCACTAGTGTCATTGCATGTGTACTTTTTTTACTAACAACAACTAGGGTCATTGCATGTGTGTTCTGTTCAGAGACCACACATGGATCCACCAGTGTCATTCCATGTGTGTTATTTTCACAATCCACCTATGGATCCACCAGTGTCATTGCATGTTTTTTCTTTTCACAATCCACCTATGGATCCACCAGTGTCATTGCATGTGTGCTCTTTTCACAATCCACTTATGGATCCACCAGTGTCATTGCATGTGTGCTCTTTTTACTAAGAACAACTAGAGTCATTGCATGTGTGTTCTCTTCAGAGACCACACATGGATCCACCAGTGTCATTGCATGTGTGTTCTTTTCACAATCCACCTATGGATCCACTAGTGTCATTGCATGTGTGCTCTTTTACTAACAACAACCAGAGTCATTGCATGTGTGTTCTCTTCAGAGACCACACATGGATCCACCAGTGTCATTGCATGTGTCTTCTTTTTACTAACAACAACCAGAGTCATTGCATGTGTGTTCTTTTCACATACCACCTATGGATCCACCAATGTCATTGCATGTGTGTTCTTTTTACTAATAAGAACTGGAGTCATTTCATGACTGTTCTTTTCACATACCACATATGGATCCACCAGTGTCATTGAAATGTATGTTCTCTTCAGAGACCACACATGGATCCACTAGTGTCATTGCATGTGTGCTTTTTTTACTAACAACAACTGGGGTCACTGCATGTGTGTTCTCTTCAGAGACCACACATGGATCCACCAGTGTCATTGCATGTGTGTTCTTTTCACAATCCACCTATGGATCCACCAGTGTCATTGCATGTGTGCTCTTTTTACTAACAACAACCAGAGTCATTGCATGTGTGTTCTCTTCATAGACCACACATGGATCCACCAGTGTCATTGCATGTGTGTTCTTTTTACTAACAACAACCAGAGTGATTGCATGTGTGCTCTTTTCACAATCCATCTATGAATCCACCAGTGTCATTGCATGTGTGTTCTCTTCAGAGACCACACATGGATCCACCAGTGTGATTGCATGTGTGTTCTTTTTACTAACAACAACTGGAGTCATTGCATGTGTCTTCTCTTCAGAGACCACACATGGATCCGCTAGTGTCATTGCATGTGTGTTCTTTTCACAATCCACCTATGGATCCACTAGTGTCATTGCATGTGTGCTCTTTTACTAACAACAACCAGAGTCATTGCATGTGTGTTCTATTGAGACCACATGGATCCACCAGTGTCATTGCATGTGTGTTCTTTTTACTAACAACTACCAGAGTCATTGCATGTGTGCTCTTTTCACAATGCATCTATGGATCCACCAGTGTTATTGCATGTGTGTTCTTTTCACTAACAACAACTGGAGTCATTTCGTGACTGTTCTTTTCACATACCACATGTGGATCCACCAGTGTCATTGAAATGTGTGTTCTCTTCAGAGACCACACATGGATCCACCAGTGTCATTGCATGTGTGTTATTTTTACTAACAACAACTGGAGTGATTGCATGTGTGTTCTTTTCACATACCACACATGGATCCACCAGTTTCATTGCATGTGTGCTATTTTCACAATCCACCTATGGATCCACCAGTGTCATTGCATGTGTGTTCTTTTTACTAACAACAACCAGAGTCATTGAAATGTGTGTTCTCTTCAGAGACCACATATGGATCCACCAGTGTTATTACATGTGTGCTTTTTTTACTTACAACAACTGGGGTGATTGCATGTGTGTTCTCTTCAGACACCACACATGGATCCAATAGTGTCATTGCATGTGTGTTCTCTTCAGAGACCAGACATGGATCCACCAGTGCCATTGCATGTGTGTTCTTTTTACTAACAACAACCAGAGTCATTGCATGTGTGCTATTTTCACAATCCATCTATGGATCCACCAGTGTCATTGCATGTGTGTTCTTTTCACAATCCACCTATGGATCCACCAGTGTCATTGCATGTGTGCTCTTTTTACTAACAACCAGAGGCATTGCATGTGTGTTCTCTTCAGAGACCACACATGGATCCACCAGTGTCATTGCATGTGTGTTCTTTTTACTAACAACAACTGGAGTCGTTGCATGTGTGTTCTCTTCAGAGACCACACATGGAGCCACCAGTGTCATTGCATGTGTGTTCTTTTCATAATCCATCTATGGATCCACCAGTGTCATTGCATGTGTGCTCTTTTTACTAACAACAACCAGAGAAATTGCATGTGTGTTCTCTTCAGAGACCACACATGGATCCACCAGTGTAATTGCATGTGTGTTCTTTTTACTAACAACAACCAGAGCCATTGCATGTGTGCTCTTTTCACAATCCATCTATGGATCCACCAGTGTCATTGCATGTGTGTTCTTTTTACTAACAACAAGTGGAGTCATTTCATGACAGTTCTTTTCACATACCACACATGGATCCACAAGTGTCATTGAAATGTGTCTACTCTTCAGAGACCACACATGGATCCACCGGTGTCATTGCATGTGTGTTCTTTTTACTAACAACAACCAGAGTCATTGCATGTGTGTTCTTTTCACATACCACATATGGATCCACCAGTGTCATTGTATGTGTGCTCTTTTCACAATCCACCTATGGATCCACCAGTGTCATTGCATGTGTGTTCTTTTTACTAACAACAACCAGAGTCATTGAAATGTGTGTTCTTTTCACATACCACATATGGATCCACCAGTGTCATTGCATGTGTGCTTTTTTTACTAACAACAACTGGGGTCATTGCATGTGTGTTCTCTTCAGAGACCACACATGGATCCAATAGTGTCATTGCATGTGTGTTCTTTTCACAATCCACCTATGGATCCACCTGTGTCACTGCATGTGTGCTCTTTTCACAATCCACCTATGGATCCACCAGTGTCATTGCATGTGTGCTCTTTTTGCTAACAACAACCAGAGTCATTGAAATGTGTGTTGTTTTCACATACCACATATGCATCCACCAGTGTCATTGCATGTGTGCTTTTTTTACTAACAACAACTGGGATCATTGCATGTGTGTTCTCTTCAGAGACCACACATGGATCCACCAGTGTCATTGCATGTGTGTTCTTTTCACAACCCACATATGGATCCACTAGTGTCATTGCATGTGTGCTGTTTTTACTAACAAGAACCAGAGTCATTGCATGTGTGTTCTCTTCAGAGACCACACATGGATCCACCAGTGTCATTTCATGTGTGTTCTTTTTACTAACAACAACTAGAGTCATTGCATGTGTGTTCTTTTCACATACCACCTATGGATCCACCAGTGTCATTGCATGTGTGTTCTTTTTACTAACAACAACCAGAGTCATTTCATAACTGTTCTTTTCACATACCACATATGGATCCACCAGTGTCATTGCATGTGTTCTCTTTTTACTAACAAGAACCAAAGTCATTGCATGTGTGTTCTCTTCAGAGACCACACATGGATCCACCAGTGTCATTGCATGTGTGTTCTTTTTACTAACAACAACCAGCGTCATTGCATGTGTGTTCTTTTCACATACCACCTATGGATCCACCAGTGTCATTGCATGTGTGTTCTTTTTACTAACAACAACTGGAGTCACTTCATGACTGTTCTTTTCACATACCACATATGGATCCACTAGTGTCATTGAAATGTGCGTTCTCTTCAGAGACCACACATGGATCCACCAGTGTCATTGCATGTGTGCTCTGTTTACTAACAACAACCAGAGTCATTGCATGTGTGTTCTCTTCAGAGACCACACATGGATCCACCAGTGTCATTGCATGTGTGTTCTTTTTACTAACAACAACCAGAGTCATTGCATGTGTGTTCTTTTCACATACCACCTATGGATCCACCAGTGTCATTGCATGTGTGTTCTTTTTACTAACAAGAACTGGAGTCATTTCATGACTGTTCTTTTCACATACCACATATGGATCCACCAGTGTCATTGAAATGTGTGTTCTCTTCAGAGACCACACATTGATCCACCAGTGTCATTGCATGTGCGCTTTTTTTACTAACAACAACTAGGGTCATTGCATGTGTGTTCTCTTCAAAGACCTAACATGGATCCACCAGTGTCATTGCATGTGTGTTCTTTTCACAATCCACCTATGGATCCACCAGTGTCATTGCATGTGCGATCTGATTACTAACAACAACCAGAGTCATTGCATGTGTGGTCTTTAGAGACCACACATGGATCCACAGATGTCATTGCATGTGTGTTCTTTTTACTAACAACAACGAGTCATTGCATGTGTGCTATTTTCACAATCCATCTATGGATCCACCAGTGTCATTGCATGTGTGTTCTTTTCACAATCCACCTATGGATCCACCAGTGTCATTGCATGTGTGCTCTTTTTACTAACAACCAGAGTCATTGCATGTGTGTTCTCTTGAGACCACACATGGATCCACCAGTGTCATTGCATGTGTGTTCTTTTTACTAACAACAACTGGAGTCATTGCATGTGTGTTCTTTTCATAATCCATCTATGGATCCACCAGTGTCATTGCATGTGTGCTCTTTTTACTAACAACAACCAGAGAAATTGCATGTGTGTTCTCTTGAGACCACACATGGATCCTGATGTAATTGCATGTGTGTTCTTTTACTAATAACAACCAGCCATTGCATGTGTGCTCTTTTCACAATCCATCTATGGATCCACAGTGCCATTGCATGTGTGTTCTTTTACTAACAACAAGCTGGAGTCATTGCATGTGCGTTCTTTTCACATACCACACATGGATCCACCAGTGTCTTGCATGTGTGTTCTTTTCACAATCCACCTATGTATCCACCAGTGTCATTGCATGTGTGTTTTTTTACTAACAACAACCAGAGTCATTGAAATGTGTGTTCTCTTAAGAGACCACACATGGATCCACCAGTGTCATTGTATGTGTGTTCTTTTTACTAACAACAACTGGAGTCATTGCATGTGTGTTCTCTTCAGAGACCACACATGGATCCACTAGTGTCATTGCATGTGTGTTCTTTTCACAATCCACCAGTGTCATTGCATGTGTGCTCTATTACTAACAACAACGAGTCATTGCATGTGTGTTCTCTTGAGAGACCACATGGATCCACCATGTCATTGCATGTGTGTTCTTTTTACTAACAACAAGAGTCATTGCATGTGTGTTCTTTTCACATACCTCCTATGGATCCACCAGTGTCATTGCATGTGTGTTCTTTTTACTAACAAGAACTGGAGTCATTTCATGACTGTTCTTTTCACATACCACATATGGATCCACCAGTGTCATTGAATTGTATGTTCTCTTCAGAGACCACACATTGATCCACCAGTGTCATTGCATGTGTGCTTTTTTTATTAACAACAACTGGGGTCATTGCATGTGTGTTCTCTTCAGAGACCACACATGGATCCACCAGTGTCATTGCATGTCTGTTCTTTTCACATTCCACCTATGGATCCACCAGTGTCATTGCATGTGTGCTCTTTTACTAACAACAAGAGTCATTGCATGTGTGTTCTGTTCAGAGACCACACATGGATCCACCAGTGTCATTGCATGTGTGTTCTTTTTACTAACAACAACTGGAGTCATTGCATGTGTGTTCTCTTCAGAGACCACACATGGAGCCACCAGTGTCATTGCATGTGTGTTCTTTTCATAATCCACCTATGGCTCCACCAGTGTCATTGCATGTGTGCTCTTTTTACTAACAACAACCAGAGAAATTGCATGTGTGTTCTCTTCAGAGACCACACATGGATCCACCAGTGTCATTGCATGTGTGTTCTTTTTACTAACAACAACCAGAGTCATTGCATGTGTGCTCTTTTCACAATCCATCTATGGATCCACCAGTGTCATTGCATGTGTGTTCTTTTTACTAACAACAAGTGGAGTCATTTCATGACCATTCTTTTCACATACCACATATGGATCCACAAGTGTCATTGAAATGTGTGTACTCTTCACAGACCACACATGGATCCACCGGTGTCATTGCATGTGTGTTCTTTTTACTAACAACAACCAGAGTCATTGCATGTGTGTTATTTTCACATACCACATATGGATCCACCAGTGTCATTGTATGTGTGCTCTTTTCACAGTCCACCTATGGATCCACCAGTGTTATTGCATGTGTGTTCTTTTTACTAACAACAACCAGAGTCATTGAAATGTGTGTTCTTTTCACATACCACATATGGATCCACCAGTGTCATTGCATGTGTGCTTTTTTACTAACAACAACTAGGGTCATTGCATGTGTGTTCTCTTGAGAGACCACACATGGATCCACCAGTGTCATTGCATGTGTGTTCTTTTCACAATCCACCTATGGATCCACTAGTGTCATTGCATGTGTGCTCTTTTACTAACAACAACCAGAGTCATTGCTTGTGTGTTCTCTTCAGAGACCACACATGGATCCACCAGTGTCATTGCATGTGTGTTCGTTTTACTAACAACAACCAGAGTCATTGCATGTGTGTTCTTTTCACATACCACATATGGATCCACCAGTGTCATTGCATGTGTGCTTGTTTTACTAACAACAACCAGAGTCATTGCATGTGTGCTCTTTTCACAATCCATCTATGAATCCACCGGTGTCATTCCATGTGTGTTCTTTTCACAATCCACCTATGGATCCACCAGTGTCATTGCATGTGTGCTCTTTTTACTAACAACAACTAGAGTCATTGCATATGTATTCTCTTCAGAGACCACACATGGATCCACCAGTGTCATTGCATGTGTGTTCTTTTCACAATCCACCTATGGATCCACTAGTGTCATTGCATGTGTGCTCTTTTACTAACAACAACCAGAGTCATTGCATGTGTGTTCTCTTCAGAGACCACACATGGATCCACCAGTGTCATTGCATGTGTGTTCTTTTTACTAACAACTACGAGAGTCATTGCATGTGTGCTCTTTTCACAATGCATCTATGGATCCACCAGTGTTATTGCATGTGTGTTCTTTTTACTAACAACAACTGGAGTCATTTCGTGACTGTTGTTTTCACATACCACATATGGATCCACCAGTGTCATTGAAATGTGTGTTCTCTACAGAGACCACACATGGATCCACCAGTGTCATTGCATGTGTGTTATTTTTACTAACAACAACTAGAGTCATTGCATGTGTGTTCTTTTCACAATCCACCTATGGATCCACCAGTGTCATTGCATGTGCGCTCTTTTTACTAACAACAACCAGAGTCATTGCATGTGTGTTCTGTTCAGAGACCACACATGGATCCACCAGTGTCATTGCATGTGTGTTCTTTTTACTAACAACAACCAGAGTCATTGCATGTGTGCTATTTTCACAATCCATCTATGGATCCACCAGTGTCATTGCATGTGTGTTCTTTTCACAATCCACCTATGGATCCACCAGTGTCATTGCATGTGTGCTCTTTTTACTAACAACCAGAGTCATTGCATGTGTGTTCTCTTCAGAGACCACACATGGATCCACCAGTGTCATTGCATGTGTGTTCTTTTTACTAACAACAACTGGAGTCATTGCATGTGTGTTCTTTTCATAATCCATCTATGGATCCACCAGTGTCATTGCATGTGTGCTCTTTTTACTAACAACAACCAGAGAAATTGCATGTGTGTTCTCTTCAGAGACCACACATGGATCCACCAGTGTAATTGCATGTGTGTTCTTTTTACTAATAACAACCAGAGCCATTGCATGTGTGCTCTTTTCACAATCCATCTATGGATCCACCAGTGCCATTGCATGTGTGTTCTTTTTACTAACAACAACTGGAGTCATTGCATGTGCGTTCTTTTCACATACCACACATGGATCCACCAGTGTCATTGCATGTTTGCTATTTTCACAATCCACCTATGGATCCACCAGTTTCATTGCATGTGTGTTCTTTTTACTAACAACAACCAGAGTCATTGAAAGGTGTGTTCTCTTAAGAGACCACACATGGATCCACCAGTGTCATTGTATGTGTGTTCTTTTTACTAACAACAACTGGAGTCATTGCATGTGTGTTCTCTTCAGAGACCACACATGGATCCACTAGTGTCATTGCATGTGTGTTCTTTTCACAATCCACCAGTGTCATTGCATGTGTGCTCTTTTTACTAACAACAACCAGAGTCATTGCATGTGTGTTCTCTTCAGAGACCACACATGGATCCACCAGTGTCATTGCATGTGTGTTCTTTTTACTAACAACAACCAGAGTCATTGCATGTGTGTTCTTTTCACATACCTCCTATGGATCCACCAGTGTCATTGCATGTGTGTTCTTTTTACTAACAAGAACTGGAGTCATTTCATGACTGTTCTTTTCACATACCACATATGGATCCACCAGTGTCATTGAATTGTATGTTCTCTTCAGAGACCACACATTGATCCACCAGTGTCATTGCATGTGTGCTTTTTTATTAACAACAACTGGGGTCATTGCATGTGTGTTCTCTTTCAGACCACACATGGATCCACAAGTGTCATTGCATGTGTGTTCTGTTCACACTCCACCTATGGATCCACCAGTGTCATTGCATGTGTGCTCTTTTTACTAACAACAACCAGAGTCATTGCATGTGTGTTCTCAGAGACCACACATGGATCTACCAGATGTCATTGCATGTGTGTTCTTTTACTAACAACAAGCTGAGTCATTGCATGTGTGTTCTCTTCAGAGACCACACATGGAGCCACAGTGTCATTGCATGTGTGTTCTTTTCATAATCCACCTATGGCTCCACCAGTGTCATTGCATGTGTGCTCTTTTAACTAACAACAAACAGAGAAAAAACATGTGTGTTCTCTTCAGAGACCACACATGGATCCACCAGTGTCATTGCATGTGTGTTCTTTTTACTAACAACAACCAGAGTCATTGCATGTGTGCTCTTTTCACAATACATCTATGGATCCACCAGTGTCATTGCATGTGTGTTCTTTTTACTAACAACAAGTGGAGTCATTTCATGACCATTCTTTTCACATACCACATATGGATCCACAAGTGTCATTGAAATGTGTGTACTCTTCAGAGACCACACATGGATCCACCGGTGTCATTGCATGTGTGTTCTTTTTACTAACAACAACCAGAGTCATTGCATGTGTGTTATTTTCACATACCACATATGGATCCACCAGTGTCATTGTATGTGTGCTCTTTTCACAGTCCACCTATGGATCCACCAGTGTTATTGCATGTGTGTTCTTTTTACTAACAACAACCAGAGTCATTGAAATGTGTGTTCTTTTCACATACCACATATGGATCCACCAGTGTCATTGCATGTGTGCTTTTTTTACTAACAACAACTAGGGTCATTGCATGTGTGTTCTCTTCAGAGACCACACATGGATCCACCAGTGTCATTGCATGTGTGTTCTTTTCACAATCCACCTATGGATCCACTAGTGTCATTGCATGTGTGCTCTTTTACTAACAACAACCAGAGTCATTGCTTGTGTGTTCTCTTCAGAGACCACACATGGATCCACCAGTGTCATTGCATGTGTGTTCGTTTTACTAACAACAACCAGAGTCATTGCATGTGTGTTCTTTTCACATACCACCTATGGATCCACCAGTGTCATTGCATGTGTGTTCTTTTTACTAACAACAACCAGAGTCATTGCATGTGTGCTCTTTTCACAATCCATCTATGAATCTACCAGTGTCATTGCATGTATGTTCTTTTCACAATCCACCTATGGATCCACCAGTGTCATTGCATGTGTGCTCTTTTTACTAACAACAACTAGAGTCATTGCATATGTATTCTCTTCAGAGACCACACATGGATCCACCAGTGTCATTGCATGTGTGTTCTTTTCACAATCCACCTATGGATCCACTAGTGTCATTGCATGTGTGCTCTTTTACTAACAACAACCAGAGTCATTGCATGTGTGTTCTCTTCAGAGACCACACATGGATCCACCAGTGTCATTGCATGTGTGTTCTTTTTACTAACAACTACGAGAGTCATTGCATGTGTGCTCTTTTCACAATGCATCTATGGATCCACCAGTGTTATTGCATGTGTGTTCTTTTTACTAACAACAACTGGAGTCATTTCGTGACTGTTGTTTTCACATACCACATATGGATCCACCAGTGTCATTGAAATGTGTGTTCTCTACAGAGACCACACATGGATCCACCAGTGTCATTGCATGTGTGTTATTTTTACTAACAACAACTAGAGTCATTGCATGTGTGTTCTTTTCACATACCACACGTGGATCCACCAGTTTCATTGCATGTGTGCTATTTTCACAATCCACCTATGGATCCACCAGTGTCATTGCATGTGGGTTCTTTTTACTAACAACAACCAGAGTCATTGAAATGTGTGTTCTGTTCAGAGACCACACATGGATCCACCAGTGTCATTGCATGTGTGTTCTTTTTACTTACAACAACTGGAGTCATTGCATGTGTGTTCTCTTCAGAGACCACACATGGATCCACTAGTGTCATTGCATGTGTGTTCTTTTCACAATCCACCTATGGATCCACCAGTGTCATTGCATGTGTGCTCTTTTTACTAACAACAACCAGAGTCATTGCATGTGTGTTCTCTTCAGAGACCACACATGGATCCACCAGTGTCATTGCATGTGTGTTCTTTTTACTAACAACAACCAGAGTCATTGCATGTGTGTTCTTTTCACATACCACCTATGGATCCACCAGTGTCATTGCATGTGTGTTCTTTTTACTAACAACAACCAGAGTCATTGCATGTGTGCTCTTTTCACAATCCATCTATGAATCTACCAGTGTCATTGCATGTATGTTCTTTTCACAATCCACCTATGGATCCACCAGTGTCATTGCATGTGTGGTCTTTTTACTAACAACAACAAGAGTCATTGAAGATGTATTCTCTTTCGAGACCACATGGATCCACCAGTGTCATTGCATGTGTGTTCTTTTCAATCCACCTATGGATCCACTAGTGTCATTGCATGTTTGCTCTTTTACTAACAAAAAACAGAGTCATTTCATGTTTTTTCTATTCAGAGACCACAAATGGATCCACCAGTGTCATTGCATGTGTGTTCTTTTTACTAACAACTACGAGAGTCATTGCATGTGTGCTCTTTTCACAATGCATCTATGGATCCACCAGTGTTATTGCATGTGTGTTCTTTTTACTAACAACAACTGGAGTCATTTCGTGACTGTTGTTTTCACATACCACATATGGATCCACAAGTGTAATTGAAATTTGTGTTCTCTCTGAGATTCCACACATGGATCCACCAGTGTCATTGCATGTGTGTTATTTTTACTAACAACAACTAGAGTCATTGCATGTGTGTTCTTTTCACATACCACACGTGGATCCACCAGTTTCATTGCATGTGTGCTATTTTCACAATCCAACTATGGATCCACCAGTGTCATTGCATGTGGGTTCTTTTTACTAACAACAACCAGAGTCATTGAAATGTGTGTTCTGTTCAGAGACCACACATGGATCCACCAGTGTCATTGCATGTGTGTTCTTTTTACTTACAACAACTGGAGTCATTGCATGTGTGTTCTCTTCAGAGACCACACATGGATCCACTAGTGTCATTGCATGTGTGTTCTTTTCACAATCCACCTATGGATCCACCAGTGTCATTGCATGTGTGCTCTTTTTACTAACAACAACCAGAGTCATTGCATGTGTGTTCTCTTCAGAGACCACACATGGATCCACCAGTGTCATTGCATGTGTGTTCTTTTTACTAACAACAACCAGAGTCATTGCATGTGTGTTCTTTTCACATACCACCTATGGATCCACCAGTGTCATTGCATGTGTGCTTTTTTTACTAACAACAACTGGGATCATTGCATGTGTGTTCTCTTCAGAGACCACACATGGATCCACCAGTGTCATTGCATGTGTGTTCTTTTCACAACCCACATATGGATCCACTAGTGTCATTGCATGTGTGCTCTTTTTACTAACAACAACCAGAGTCATTGCATGTGTGTTCTCTTCAGAGACCACACATGGATCCACCAGTGTCATTTCATGTGTGTTCTTTTTACTAACAACAACTAGAGTCATTGCATGTGTGTTCTTTTCACATACCACCTATGGATCCACCAGTGTCATTGCATGTGTGTTCTTTTTACTAACAACAACCAGAGTCATTTCATAACTGTTCTTTTCACATACCACATATGGATCCACCACTGTCATTGCATGTGTTCTCTTTTTACTAACAAGAACCAAAGTCATTGCATGTGTGTTCTCTTCAGAGACCACACATGGATCCTGATGTCATTGCATGTGTGTTCTTTTTACTAACAACAACCAGCGTCATTGCATGTGTGTTCTTTTCACATACCACCTATGGATCCACCAGTGTCATTGCATGTGTGTTCTTTTTACTAACAACAACTGGAGTCACTTCATGACTGTTCTTTTCACATACCACATATGGATCCACTAGTGTCATTGAAATGTGCGTTCTCTTCAGAGACCACACATGGATCCACCAGTGTCATTGCATGTGTGCTCTGTTTACTAACAACAACCAGAGTCATTGCATGTGTGTTCTCTTCAGAGACCACACATGGATCCACCAGTGTCATTGCATGTGTTTTCTTTTTACTAACAACAACCAGAGTCATTGCATGTGTGTTCTTTTCACATACCACCTATGGATCCACCAGTGTCATTGCATGTGTGTTCTTTTTACTAACAAGAACTGGAGTCATTTCATGACTGTTCTTTTCACATACCACATATGGATCCACCAGTGTCATTGAAATGTATGCTCTCTTCAGAGACCACACATTGATCCACCAGTGTCATTGCATGTGCGCTTTTTTACTAACAACAACTAGGGTCATTGCATGTGTGTTCTCTTCAAAGACCTAACATGGATCCACCAGTGTCATTGCATGTGTGTTCTTTTCACAATCCACCTATGGATCCACCAGTGTCATTGCATGTGCGCTCTTTTTACTAACAACAACAAGAGTCATTGCATGTGTGTTCTGTTCAGAGACCACACATGGATCCACCAGTGTCATTGCATGTGTGTTCTTTTTACTAACAACAACCAGAGTTATTGCATGTGTGCTATTTTCACAATCCATCTATGGATCCACCAGTGTCATTGCATGTGTGTCCTTTTCATAATCCACCTATGGATCCACCAGTGTCATTGCATGTGTGCTCTTTTTACTAACAACCAGAGTCATTGCATGTGTGTTCTCTTCAGAGACCACACATGGATCCACCAGTGTCATTGCATGTGTGTTCTTTTACTAACAACTGGAGTCATTGCATGTGTGTTCTCTTGAGACCACACATGGAGCCACCTGTGTCATTGCATGTGTTCTTTTCATAATCCATCTATGGACCCACCAGTGTCATTGCATGTGTGTTCTTTTTACTAACAACAACTTGAGAAATTGCATGTGTGTTCTCTTCAGACCACACATGGATCCACCATGTAATTGCATGTGTGTTCTTTCTACTAACAACAACCAGAGCCATTGCATGTGTGCTCTTTTCACAATCCATCTATGGATCCACCAGTGCCATTGCATGTGTGTTCTTTTTACTAACAACAACTGGAGTCATTGCATGTGTTCTTTTCACATACCACACATGGATCCACCAGTGTCATTGCATGTTTGCTATTTTCACAATCCACCTATGGATCCACCAGTTTCATTGCATGTGTGTTCTTTTTACTAACAACAACCAGAGTCATTGAAAGGTGTGTTCTCTTCAGAGACCACACATGGATCCACCAGTGTCATTGTATGTGTGTTCTTTTTACTAACAACAACTGGAGTCATTGCATGTGTGTTCTCTTCAGAGACCACACATGGATCCACCAGTGTCATTGCATGTGTTCTTTTCACAATCCACCTATGGATCCACCGGTGTCATTGCATGTGTGCTCTTTTACTAACAACAACGAGTCATTGCATGTGTTCTCTTCAGAGACCACATGGATCCTGATGTCATTGCATGTGTGTTCTTTTACTAACAACAACCAGTGTCATTGCATGTGTGTTCTTTTCACATACCACCTATGGATCCACCAGTGTCATTGCATGTGTGTTCTTTTTACTAACAAGAACTGGAGTCATTTCATGACTGTTCTTTTCACATACCACATATGGATCCACCAGTGTCATTGAATTGTATGTTCTCTTCAGACCACATTGATCCACAGTGTCATTGCATGTGTGCTTTTTTACTAACCAAAAACTGTGTCATTGCATGTGTGTTCTCTTCAGAGACCACACATGGATCCACCAGTGTCATTGCATGTGTGTTCTTTTCACAATCCACCTATGGATCCACCAGTGTCATTGCATGTGTGTTCTCTTCAGACACCACACATGGATCCAATAGTGTCATTGCATGTGTGTTCTCTTCAGAGACCACACATGGATCCACCAGTGTCATTGCATGTGTGTTCTTTTTACTAACAACAACCAGAGTCATTGCATGTGTGCTCTTTGCACAATCCATCTATGGATCCACCAGTGTCATTGCATGTGTGTTCTTTTCACAATCCACCTATGGATCCACCAGTGTCATTGCATGTGTGCTCTTTTTACTAACAACAACCAGAGTCATTGCATGTGTGTTCTCTTCAAAGACCACACATGGATCCACCAGTGTCATTGCATGTGTGTTCTTTTTACTAACAACAACTGGAGTCGTTGCATGTGTGTTCTCTTCAGAGACCACACATGGAGCCACCGGTGTCACTGCATGTGTGTTCTTTTCATAATCCACCTATGGATCCACCAGTGTCATTGCATGTGTGCTCTTTTTACTAACAACAACCAGAGTCATTGCATGTGTGTTCTCTTCAGAGACCACACATGGATCCACCAGTGTCATTGCATGTGTGTTCTTTTTACAAACAACAACCAGAGCCATTGCATGTGTGCTCTTTTCACAATCCATATATGGATCCACCAGTGTCATTGCATGTGTGTTCTTTTTAGTAACAACAAGTGGAGTCATTTCATGACAGTTCTTTTCACATACCACATATGGATCCACAAGTGTCATTGAAATGTGTCTACTCTTCAGAGACCACACATGGATCCACCGGTGTCATTGCATGTGTGTTCTTTTTACTAACAACAACCAGAGTCATTGCATGTGTGTTCTTTTCACATACCACATATGGATCCACCAGTGTCATTGTATGTGTGCTCTTTTCACAATCCACCTATGGATCCACCAGTGTCATTGCATGTGTGTTCTTTTTACTAACAACAACCAAAGTAATTGAAATGTGTGTTCTTTTCACATACCACATATGGATCCACCAGTGTCATTGCATGTGTGCTTTTTACTAACAACTGGGTCATTGCATGTGTGTACTCTGCAGATTCCACACTTGGATCCAACAGTGTCATTGCATGTGTGTTCTTTTCACAATCCACCTATGGATCCACCAGTGTCATTGCATGTGTGCTCTTTTCATAATCCACCTATGGATCCACCAGTGTGATTGCATGTGTGTTCTTTTTGCTAACAACAACCAGAGTCATTGAAATGTGTGTTGTTTTCACATACCACATATGCATCCACCAGTGTCATTGCATGTGTGCTTTTTTTACTAACAACAACTGGGATCATTGCATGTGTGTTCTCTTCAGAGACCACACATGGATCCACCAGTGTCATTGCATGTGTGTTCTTTTCACAACCCACATATGGATCCACTAGTGTCATTGCATGTGTGCTCTTTTTACTAACAACAACCAGAGTCATTGCATGTGTGTTCTCTTCAGAGACCACACATGGATCCACCAGTGTCATTTCATGTGTGTTCTTTTTACTAACAACAACTAGAGTCATTGCATGTGTGTTCTTTTCACATACCACCTATGGATCCACCAGTGTCATTGCATGTGTGTTCTGTTTACTAACAACAACCGTAGTCATTTCATAATCGTTTTCACATACCACATATGGATCCACCAGTGTCATTGCATGTGTTCTCTTTTTACTAACAAGAACCAAAGTCATTGCATGTGTGTTCTCTTCAGAGACCACACATGGATCCACCAGTGTCATTGCATGTGTGTTCTTTTTACTAACAACAACCAGCGTCATTGCATGTGTGTTCTTTTCACATACCACCTATGGATCCACCAGTGTCATTGCATGTGTGTTCTTTTTACTAACAACAACTGAGTCACTTCATGATTTCTTTTCTTTCACATACCACATATGGATCCACTAGTGTCATTGAAATGTGCGTTCTCTTCAGAGACCACACATGGATCCACCAGTGTCATTGCATGTGTGCTCTGTTTACTAACAACAACCAGAGTCATTGCATGTGTGTTCTCTTCAGAGACCACACATGGATCCACCAGTGTCATTGCATGTGTGTTCTTTTTACTAACAACAACCAGAGTCATTGCATGTGTGTTCTTTTCACATACCACCTATGGATCCACCAGTGTCATTGCATGTGTGTTCTTTTTACTAACAAGAACTGGAGTCATTTCATGACTGTTCTTTTCACATACCACATATGGATCCACCAGTGTCATTGAAATGTATGCTCTCTTCAGAGACCACACATTGATCCACCAGTGTCATTGTATGTGCGCTTTTTTTTACTAACAACAACTAGGGTCATTGCATGTGTGTTCTCTTCAAAGACCTAACATGGATCCACCAGTGTCATTGCATGTGTGTTCTTTTCACAATCCACCTATGGATCCACCAGTGTCATTGCATGTGCGCTCTTTTTACTAACAACAACCAGAGTCATTGCATGTGTGTTCTGTTCTGAGACCACACATGGATCCACCAGTGCCATTGCATGTGTGTTCTTTTTACTAACAACAACCAGAGTCATTGCATGTGTGCTATTTTCACAATCCATCTATGGATCCACCAGTGTCATTGCATGTGTGTTCTTTTCACAATCCACCTATGGATCCACCAGTGTCATTGCATGTGTGCTCTTTTTACTAACAACCAGAGTCATTGCATGTGTGTTCTCTTCAGAGACCACACATGGATCCACCAGTGTCATTGCATGTGTGTTCTTTTTACTAACAACAACTGGAGTCATTGCATGTGTGTTCTCTTCAGAGACCACGAATGGAGCCACCAGTGTCATTGCATGTGTGTTCTTTTCATAATCCATCTATGGATCCACCAGTGTCATTGCATGTGTGCTCTTTTTACTAACAACAACCAGAGAAATTGCATGTGTGCTCTTTTCACAATCCATCTATGGATCCACTAGTGCCATTGCATGTGTGTTCTTTTTACTAACAACAACTGGAGTCATTGCATGTGCGTTCTTTTCACATACCACACATGGATCCACCAGTGTCATTGCATGTTTGCTATTTTCACAATCCACCTATGGATCCACCAGTTTCATTGCATGTGTGTTCTTTTTACTAACAACAACCAGAGTCATTGAAAGGTGTGTTCTCTTCAGAGACCACACATGGATCCACCAGTGTCATTGTATGTGTGTTCTTTTTACTAACAACAACTGGAGTCATTGCATGTGTGTTCTCTTGAGAGACCACACATGGATCCACTAGTGTCATTGCATGTGTGTTCTTTTCACAATCCACCTATGGATCCACCAGTGTCATTGCATGTGTGCTCTTTTTACTAACAACAACCAGAGTCATTGCATGTGTGTTCTCTTCAGAGACCACACATGGATCCACCAGTGTCATTGCATGTGTGTTCTTTTTACTAACAACAACCAGAGTCATTGCATGTGTGTTCTTTTCACATACCTCCTATGGATCCACCAGTGTCATTGCATGTGTGTTCTTTTTACTAACAAGAACTAGAGTCATTTCATGACTGTTCTTTTCACATACCACATATGGATCCACCAGTGTCATTGAATTGTATGTTCTCTTCAGAGACCACACATTGATCCACCAGTGTCATTGCATGTGTGCTTTTTTTATTAACAACAACTGGGGTCATTGCATGTGTGTTCTCTTCAGAGACCACACATGGATCCACCAGTGTCATTGCATGTGTGTTCTTTTCACAATCCACCTATGGATCCACCAGTGTCATTGCATGTGTGCTCTTTTTACTAACAACAACCAGAGTCATTGCATGTGTGTTCTGTTCAGAGACCACACATGGATCTACCAGTGTCATTGCATGTGTGTTCTTTTTACTAACAACAACTGGAGTCATTGCATGTGTGTTCTCTTCAGAGACCACACATGGAGCCACCAGTGTCATTGCATGTGTGTTCTTTTCATAATCCACCTATGGCTCCACCAGTGTCATTGCATGTGTGCTCTTTTTACTAACAACAACCAGAGAAATTGCATGTGTGTTCTCTTCAGAGACCACACATGGATCCACCAGTGTCATTGCATGTGTGTTCTTTTTACTAACAACAACCAGAGTCATTGCATGTGTGCTCTTTTCACAATACATCTATGGATCCACCAGTGTCATTGCATGTGTGTTCTTTTTACTAACAACAAGTGGAGTCATTTCATGACCATTCTTTTCACATACCACATATGGATCCACAAGTGTCATTGAAATGTGTGTACTCTTCAGAGACCACACATGGATCCACCGGTGTCATTGCATGTGTGTTCTTTTTACTAACAACAACCAGAGTCATTGCATGTGTGTTATTTTCACATACCACATATGGATCCACCAGTGTCATTGTATGTGTGCTCTTTTCACAGTCCACCTATGGATCCACCAGTGTTAATGCATGTGTGTTCTTTTTACTAACAACAACCAGAGTCATTGAAATGTGTGTTCTTTTCACATACCACATATGGATCCACCAGTGTCATTGCATGTGTGCTTTTTTTACTAACAACAACTAGGGTCATTGCATGTGTGTTCTCTTCAGAGACCACACATGGATCCACCAGTGTCATTGCATGTGTGTTCTTTTCACAATCCACCTATGGATCCACTAGTGTCATTGCATGTGTGCTCTTTTACTAACAACAACCAGAGTCATTGCTTGTGTGTTCTCTTCAGAGACCACACATGGATCCACCAGTGTCATTGCATGTGTGTTCGTTTTACTAACAACAACCAGAGTCATTGCATGTGTGTTCTTTTCACATACCACCTATGGATCCACCAGTGTCATTGCATGTGTGTTCTTTTTACTAACAACAACCAGAGTCATTGCATGTGTGCTCTTTTCACAATCCATCTATGAATCTACCAGTGTCATTGCATGTATGTTCTTTTCACAATCCACCTATGGATCCACCAGTGTCATTGCATGTGTGCTCTTTTTACTAACAACAACTAGAGTCATTGCATATGTATTCTCTTCAGAGACCACACATGGATCCACCAGTGTCATTGCATGTGTGTTCTTTTCACAATCCACCTATGGATCCACTAGTGTCATTGCATGTGTGCTCTTTTACTAACAACAACCAGAGTCATTGCATGTGTGTTCTCTTCAGAGACCACACATGGATCCACCAGTGTCATTGCATGTGTGTTCTTTTTACTAACAACTACGAGAGTCATTGCATGTGTGCTCTTTTCACAATGCATCTATGGATCCACCAGTGTTATTGCATGTGTGTTCTTTTTACTAACAACAACTGGAGTCATTTCGTGACTGTTCTTTTCACATACCACATATGGATCCACCAGTGTCATTGAAATGTGTGTTCTCTACAGAGACCACACATGGATCCACCAGTGTCATTGCATGTGTGTTATTTTTACTAACAACAACTGGAGTCATTGCATGTGTGTTCTTTTCACATACCACACGTGGATCCACCAGTTTCATTGCTGTTGTGCTATTTTCACAATCCACCTATGGATCCACCAGTGTCATTGCATGTGGGTTCTTTTTACTAACAACAACCAGAGTCATTGAAATGTGTGTTCTGTTCAGAGACCACACATGGATCCACCAGTGTCATTGCATGTGTGTTCTTTTTACTTACAACAACTGGAGTCATTGCATGTGTGTTCTCTTCAGAGACCACACATGGATCCACTAGTGTCATTGCATGTGTGTTCTTTTCACAATCCACCTATGGATCCACCAGTGTCATTGCATGTGTGCTCTTTTTACTAACAACAACCAGAGTCATTGCATGTGTGTTCTCTTCAGAGACCACACATGGATCCACCAGTGTCATTGCATGTGTGTTCTTTTTACTAACAACAACCAGAGTCATTGCATGTGTGTTCTTTTCACATACCACCTATGGATCCACCAGTGTCATTGCATGTGTGTTCTTTTTACTAATAAGAACTGGAGTCATTTCATGACTGTTGTTTTCACATACCACATATGGATCCACCAGTGTCATTGAAATGTATGTTCTCTTCAGAGACCACACATGGATCCACTAGTGTCATTGCATGTGTACTTTTTTTACTAACAACAACTAGGGTCATTGCATGTGTGTTCTGTTCAGAGACCACACATGGATCCACCAGTGTCATTGCATGTGTGTTATTTTCACAATCCACCTATGGATCCACCAGTGTCATTGCATGTGTGTTCTTTTCACAATCCACCTATGGATCCACCAGTGTCATTGCATGTGTGCTCTTTTCACAATCCACCTATGGATCCACCAGTGTCATTGCATGTGTGCTCTTTTTACTAAGAACAACTAGAGTCATTGCATGTGTGTTCTCTTCAGAGACCACACATGGATCCACCAGTGTCATTGCATGTGTGTTCTTTTCACAATCCACCTATGGATCCACTAGTGTCATTGCATGTGTGCTCTTTTACTAACAACAACCAGAGTCATTGCATGTGTGTTCTCTTCAGAGACCACACATGGATCCACCAGTGTGATTGCATGTGTGTTCTTTTTACTAACAACAACCAGAGTCATTGCATGTGTGTTCTTTTCACATACCACCTATGGATCCACCAATGTCATTGCATGTGTGTTCTTTTTACTAATAAGAACTGGAGTCATTTCATGACTGTTCTTTTCACATACCACATATGGATCCACCAGTGTCATTGAAATGTATGTTCTCTTCAGAGACCACACATGGATCCACTAGTGTCATTGCATGTGTGCTTTTTTACTAACAACAACTAGGGTCACTGCATGTGTGTTCTCTTCAGAGACCACACATGGATCCACCAGTGTCATTGCATGTGTGTTCTTTTCACAATCCACCTATGGATCCACCAGTGTCATTGCATGTGTGCTCTTTTTACTAACAACAACCAGAGTCATTGCATGTGTGTTCTCTTCATAGACCACACATGGATCCACCAGTGTCATTGTATGTGTGTTCTTTTTACTAACAACAACCAGAGTGATTGCATGTGTGCTCTTTTCACAATCCATCTATGAATCCACCAGTGTCATTGCATGTGTGTTCTCTTTAGAGACCACACATGGATCCACCAGTGTCATTGCATGTGTGTTCTTTTTACTAACAACAACTGGAGTCATTGCATGTGTCTTCTCTTCAGAGACCACACATGGATCCGCTAGTGTCATTGCATGTGTGTTCTTTTCACAATCCACCTATGGATCCACTAGTGTCATTGCATGTGTGCTCTTTTACTAACAACAACCAGAGTCATTGCATGTGTGTTCTCTTCAGAGACCACACATGGATCCACCAGTGTCATTGCATGTGTGTTCTTTTTACTAACAACTACCAGAGTCATTGCACGTGTGCTCTTTTCACAATGCATCTATGGATCCACCAGTGTTATTGCATGTGTGTTCTTTTTACTAACAACAACTGGAGTCATTTCGTGACTGTTCTTTTCACATACCACACATGGATCCACCAGTGTCATTGCATGTGTGTTATTTTTACTAACAACAACTGGAGTCATTGCATGTGTGTTATTTTCACATACCACACATGGATCCACCAGTTTCATTGCATGTGTGCTATTTTCACAATCCACCTATGGATCCACCAGTGTCATTGCATGTGTGTTCTTTTTACTAACAACAACCAGAGTCATTGAAATGTGTGTTCTCTTCAGAGACAGCATATGGATCCACCAGTGTTATTACATGTGTGCTTTTTTTACTTACAACAACTGGGGTGATTGCATGTGTGTTCTCTTCAGACACCACACATGGATCCAATAGTGTCATTGCATGTGTGTTCTCTTCAGAGACCAGACATGGATCCACCAGTGCCATTGCATGTGTGTTCTTTTTACTAACAACAACCAGAGTCATTGCATGTGTGCTCTTTTCACAATCCATCTATAGATCCACCAGTGTCATTGCATGTGTGTTCTTTTCACAATCCACCTATGGATCCACCAGTGTCATTGCATGTGTGCTCTTTTTACTAACAACAACCAGAGTCATTGCATGTGTGTTCTCTTCAAAGACCACACATGGATCCACCAGTGTCATTGCATGTGTGTTCTTTTTACTAACAACAACTGGAGTCGTTGCATGTGTGTTCTCTTCAGAGACCACACATGGAGCCACCAGTGTCACTGCATGTGTGTTCTTTTCATAATCCACCTATGGATCCACCAGTGTCATTGCATGTGTGCTCTTTTTACTAACAACAACCAGAGTCATTGCATGTGTGTTCTCTTCAGAGACCACACATGGATCCACCAGTTTCATTGCATGTGTGTTCTTTTTACAAACAACAACCAGAGTCATTGCATGTGTGCTCTTTTCACAATCCATCTATGGATCCACCAGTGTCATTGCATGTGTGTTCTTTTTACTAACAACAAGTGGAGTCATTTCATGACCGTTCTTTTCACATACCACATATGGATCCACAAGTGTCATTGAAATGTGTCTACTCTTCAGAGACCACACATGGATCCACCGGTGTCATTGCATGTGTGTTCTTTTTACTAACAACAACCAGAGTCATTGCATGTGTGTTCTTTTCACATACCACATATGGATCCACCAGTGTCATTGTATGTGTGCTCTTTTCACAATCCACCTATGGATCCACCAGTGTCATTGCATGTGTGTTCTTTTTACTAACAACAACCAAAGTAATTGAAATGTGTGTTCTTTTCACATACCACATATGGATCCACCAGTGTCATTGCATGTGTGCTTTTTTTACTAACAACAACTGGGGTCATTGCATGTGTGTTCTCTTCAGAGACCACACATGGATCCAACAGTGTCATTGCATGTGTGTTCTTTTCACAATCCACCTATGGATCCACCAGTGTCATTGCATGTGTGCTCTTTTCATAATCCACCTATGGATCCACCAGTGTGATTGCATGTGTGTTCTTTTTGCTAACAACAACCAGAGTCATTGAAATGTGTGTTGTTTTCACATACCACATATGCATCCACCAGTGTCATTGCATGTGTGCTTTTTTACTAACAACAACTGGGATCATTGCATGTGTGTTCTCTTCAGAGACCACACATGGATCCACCAGTGTCATTGCATGTGTGTTCTTTTCACAACCCACATATGGATCCACTAGTGTCATTGCATGTGTGCTCTTTTTACTAACAACAACCAGAGTCATTGCATGTGTGTTCTCTTCAGAGACCACACATGGATCCACCAGTGTCATTTCATGTGTGTTCTTTTTACTAACAACAACTAGAGTCATTGCATGTGTGTTCTTTTCACATACCACCTATGGATCCACCAGTGTCATTGCATGTGTGTTCTTTTTACTAACAACAACCAGAGTCATTTCATAACTGTTCTTTTCACATACCACATATGGATCCACCAGTGTCATTGCATGTGTTCTCTTTTTACTAACAAGAACCAAAGTCATTGCATGTGTGTTCTCTTCAGAGACCACACATGGATCCACCAGTGTCATTGCATGTGTGTTCTTTTTACTAACAACAACCAGCGTCATTGCATGTGTTTTCTTTTCACATACCACATATGGATCCACCAGTGTCATTGCATGTGTGGTCTTTTTACTAACAACAACTGGAGTCATTTCATGACTATTCTTTTCACATACCACATATGGATCCAGTAGTGTCATTGAAATGCGTGGTCTCTTGAGAGACCACACATGGATCCACCGGTGTCATTGCATGTGTGCTCTGTTTACTAACAACAACCAGAGTCATTGCATGTGTGTTTCTCTTCAGAGACCACACATGGATCCACCAGTGTCATTGCATGTGTGTTCTTTTTACTAACAACAACCAGAGTCATTGCATGTGTGTTCTTTTCACATACCACCTATGGATCCACCAGTGTCATTGCATGTGTGTTCTTTTTACTAACAAGAACTAGAGTCATTTCGTGACTGTTCTTTTCACATACCACATATGGATCCACCAGTGTCATTGAAATGTATGCTCTCTTCAGAGACCACACATTGATCCACCAGTGTCATTGCATGTGCGCTTTTTTTACTAACAACAACTAGGGTCATTGCATGTGTGTTCTCTTCAAAGACCTAACATGGATCTACCAGTGTCATTGCATGTGTGTTCTTTTCACAATCCACCTATGGATCCACCAGTGTCATTGCATGTGCGCTCTTTTTACTAACAACAACAAGAGTCATTGCATGTGTGTTCTGTTCAGAGACCACACATGGATCCACCAGTGTCATTGCATGTGTGTTCTTTTTACTAACAACAACCAGAGTCATTGCATGTGTGCTATTTTCACAATCCATCTATGGATCCACCAGTGTCATTGCATGTGTGTTCTTTTCACAATCCACCTATGGATCCACCAGTGTCATTGCATGTGTGCTCTTTTTACTAACAACCAGAGTCATTGCATGTGTGTTCTCTTCAGAGACCACACATGGATCCACCAGTGTCATTGCATGTGTGTTCTTTTTACTAACAACAACTGGAGTCATTGCATATGTGTTCTCTTCAGAGACCACACATGGAGCCACCAGTGTCATTGCATGTGTGTTCTTTTCATAATCCATCTATGGATCCACCAGTGTCATTGCATGTGTGCTCTTTTTACTAACAACAACCAGAGAAATTGCATGTGTGTTCTCTTCAGAGACCACACATGGATGCACCAGTGTAATTGCATGTGTGTTCTTTTTACTAACAACAACCAGAGCCATTGCATGTGTGCTCTTTTCACAATCCATCTATGGATCCACCAGTGCCATTGCATGTGTGTTCTTTTTACTAACAACAACTGGAGTCATTGCATGTGCGTTCTTTTCACATACCACACATGGATCCACCAGTGTCATTGCATGTTTGCTATTTTCACAATCCACCTATGGATCCACCAGTTTCATTGCATGTGTGTTCTTTTTACTAACAACAACCAGAGTCATTGAAAGGTGTGTTCTCTTCAGAGACCACACATGGATCCACCAGTGTCATTGTATGTGTGTTCTTTTTACTAACAACAACTGGAGTCATTGCATGTGTGTTCTCTTGAGAGACCACACATGGATCCACTAGTGTCATTGCATGTGTGTTCTTTTCACAATCCACCTATGGATCCACCAGTGTCATTGCATGTGTGCTCTTTTTACTAACAACAACCAGAGTCATTGCATGTGTGTTCTCTTCAGAGACCACACATGGATCCACCAGTGTCATTGCATGTGTGTTCTTTTTACTAACAACAACCAGAGTCATTGCATGTGTGTTCTTTTCACATACCTCCTATGGATCCACCAGTGTCATTGCATGTGTGTTCTTTTTACTAACAAGAACTGGAGTCATTTCATGACTGTTCTTTTCACATACCACATATCCACCAGTGTCATTGAATTGTATGTTCTCTTCAGAGACCACACATTGATCCACCAGTGTCATTGCATGTGTGCTTTTTTTATTAACAACAACTGGGGTCATCGCATGTGTGTTCTCTTCAGAGACCACACATGGATCCACCAGTGTCATTGCATGTGTGTTCTTTTCACAATCCACCTATGGATCCACCAGTGTCATTGCATGTGTGCTCTTTTTACTAACAACAACCAGAGTCATTGCATGTGTGTTCTGTTCAGAGACCACACATGGATCTACCAGTGTCATTGCATGTGTGTTCTTTTTACTAACAACAACTGGAGTCATTGCATGTGTGTTCTCTTCAGAGACCACACATGGAGCCACCAGTGTCATTGCATGTGTGTTCTTTTCATAATCCACCTATGGCTCCACCAGTGTCATTGCATGTGTGCTCTTTTTACTAACAACAACCAGAGAAATTGCATGTGTGTTCTCTTCAGAGACCACACATGGATCCACCAGTGTCATTGCATGTGTGTTCTTTTTACTAACAACAACCAGAGTCATTGCATGTGTGCTCTTTTCACAATACATCTATGGATCCACCAGTGTCATTGCATGTGTGTTCTTTTTACTAACAACAAGTGGAGTCATTTCATGACCATTCTTTTCACATACCACATATGGATCCACAAGTGTCATTGAAATGTGTGTACTCTTCAGAGACCACACATGGATCCACCGGTGTCATTTCATGTGTGTTCTTTTTACTAACAACAACCAGAGTCATTGCATGTGTGTTATTTTCACATACCACATATGGATCCACCAGTGTCATTGTATGTGTGCTCTTTTCACAGTCCACCTATGGATCCACCAGTGTTATTGCATGTGTGTTCTTTTTACTAACAACAACCAGAGTCATTGAAATGTGTGTTCTTTTCACATACCACATATGGATCCACCAGTGTCATTGCATGTGTGCTTTTTTACTAACAACAACTAGGGTCATTGCATGTGTGTTCTCTTCAGAGACCACACATGGATCCAACAGTGTCATTGCATGTGTGTTCTTTTCACAATCCACCTATGGATCCACCAGTGTCATTGCATGTGTGCTCTTTTCACAATCCACCTATGGATCCACCAATGTCATTGCATGTGTGTTCTTTTTGTTAACAACAACCAGAGCCATTGAAATGTGTGTTCTTTTCACATACCACATATGCATCCACCAGTGTCATTGCATGTGTGCTTTTTTTACTAACAACAACTAGGGTCATTGCATGTGTGTTCTCTTTAGAGACCACACATGGATCCACCAGTGTCATTGCATGTGTGTTCTTTTCACAATCCACCTATGGATCCACCAGTGTCATTGCATGTGTGCTCTTTTTACTAACAACAACCAGAGTCATTGCATGTGTGTTCTCTTCAAAGACCACACATGGATCCACCAGTGTCATTGCATGTGTGTTCTTTTTACTAACAACAACTGGAGTCGTTGCATGTGTGTTCTCTTCAGAGACCACACATGGAGCCACCAGTGTCACTGCATGTGTGTTCTTTTCATAATCCACCTATGGATCCACCAGTGTCATTGCATGTGTGTTCTTTTTACTAACAACAACCAGAGTCATTGAAATGTGTGTTCTCTTCAGAGACCACACATGGATCCACCAGTTTCATTGCATGTGTGTTCTTTTTACAAACAACAACCAGAGTTATTGCATGTGTGCTCTTTTCACAATCCATCTATGGATCCACCAGTGTCATTGCATGTGTGTTCTTTTTACTAACAACAAGTGGAGTCATTTCATGACCGTTCTTTTCACATACCACATATGGATCCACAAGTGTCATTGAAATGTGTGTACTCTTTAGAGACCACACATGGATCCACCGGTGTCATTGCATGTGTGTTCTTTTTACTAACAACAACCAGAGTCATTGCATGTGTGTTCTTTTCACATACCACATATGGATCCACCAGTGTCATTGTATGTGTGCTCTTTTCACAATCCACCTATGGATCCACCAGTGTCATTGCATGTGTGTTCTTTTTACTAACAACAACCAAAGTAATTGAAATGTGTGTTCTTTTCACATACCACATATGGATCCACCAGTGTCATTGCATGTGTGCTTTTTTACTAACAACAACTGGGGTCATTGCATGTGTGTTCTCTTCAGAGACCACACATGGATCCAACAGTGTCATTGCATGTGTGTTATTTTCACAATCCACCTATGGATCCACCAGTGTCATTGCATGTGTGCTCTTTTCATAATCCACCTATGGATCCACCAGTGTGATTGCATGTGTGTTCTTTTTGCTAACAACAACCAGAGTCATTGAAATGTGTGTTGTTTTCACATACCACATATGCATCCAACAGTGTCATTGCATGTGTGCTTTTTTTACTAACAACAACTGGGATCATTGCAGGTGTGTTCTCTTCAGAGACCACACATGGATCCACCAGTGTCATTGCATGTGTGTTCTTTTCACAACCCACATATGGATCCACTAGTGTCATTGCATGTGTGCTCTTTTTACTAACAACAACCAGAGTCATTGCATGTGTGTTCTCTTCAGAGACCACACATGGATCCACCAGTGTCATTTCATGTGTGTTCTTTTTACTAACAACAACTAGAGTCATTGCATGTGTGTTCTTTTCACATACCACCTATGGATCCACCAGTGTCATTGCATGTGTGTTCTTTTTACTAACAACAACCAGAGTCATTTCATAACTGTTCTTTTCACATACCACATATGGATCCACCAGTGTCATTGCATATGTTCTCTTTTTACTAACAAGAACCAAAGTCATTGCATGTGTTCTTCTTCAGAGACCACATGGATCCACCAGTCATTGCATGTGTGTTCTTTTTACTAACAACCAGCGTCATTGCATGTGTGTTCTTTTCACATACCACCTATGGATCCACCAGTGTCATTGCATGTGTGTTCTTTTTACTAACAACAACTGGAGTCACTTCATGACTGTTCTTTTCACATACCACATATGGATCCACTAGTGTCATTGAAATGTGCGTTCGCTTCAGAGACCACACATGGATCCACCAGTGTCATTGCATGTGTGCTCTGTTTACTAACAACAACCAGAGTCATTGCATGTGTGTTCTCTTCAGAGACCACACATGGATCCACCGATGTCATTGCATGTGTGTTCTTTTACTAACAACAACCAGAGTCATTGCATGTGTGTTCTTTTCACATACCACCTATGGATCCACCAGTGTCATTGCATGTGTGTTCTTTTTACTAACAAGAACTGGAGTCATTTCATGACTGTTCTTTTCACATACCACATATGGATCCACCAGTGTCATTGAAATGTATGCTCTCTTCAGAGACCACACATTGATCCACCAGTGTCATTGCATGTGCGCTTTTTTTACTAACAACAACTAGGGTCATTGCATGTGTGTTCTCTTCAAAGACCTAACATGGATCCACCAGTGTCATTGCTTGTGTGTTCTTTTCACAATCCACCTATGG
This sequence comes from Avena insularis, assembly GCA_023614405.1. Taxonomy (NCBI): domain Eukaryota; kingdom Viridiplantae; phylum Streptophyta; class Magnoliopsida; order Poales; family Poaceae; genus Avena; species Avena insularis. Next base: position 144,184 of record JAJUPC010000469.1, on the reverse strand, counting down.
ATCCACCAGTATCATTGCATGTGCGCTCTTTTTACTAACAACAACCAGAGTCATTGCATGTGTGTTCTGTTCAGAGACCACACATGGATCCACCAGTGTCATTGCATGTTTGTTCTTTTTACTAACAACAACCAGAGTCATTGCATGTGTGCTATTTTCACAACCCATCTATGGATCCACCAGTGTCATTGCATGTGTGTTCTTTTCACAATCCACCTATGGATCCACCAGTGTCATTGCATGTGTGCTCTTTTTACTAACAACCAGAGTCATTGCATGTGTGTTCTCTTCAGAGACCACACATGGATCCACCAGTGTCATTGCATGTGTGTTCTTTTTACTAACAACAACTGGAGTCATTGCATGTGTGTTCTCTTCAGAGACCACACATGGAGCCACCAGTGTCATTGCATGTGTGTTCTTTTCATAATCCATCTATGGATCCACCAGTGTCATTGCATGTGTGCTCTTTTTACTAACAACAACCAGAGAAATTGCATGTGTGTTCTCTTCAGAGACCACACATGGATCCACCAGTGTCATTGCATGTGTGTTCTTTTTACTAACAACAACCAGAGCCATTGCATGTGTGCTCTTTTCACAATCCATCTATGGATCCACCAGTGCCATTGCATGTGTGTTCTTTTTACTAACAACAACTGGAGTCATTGCATGTGCGTTCTTTACACATACCACACATGGATCCACCAGTGTCATTGCATGTTTGCTATTTTCACAATCCACCTATGGATCCACCAGTTTCATTGCATGTGTGTTCTTTTTACTAACAACAACCAGAGTCATTGAAAGGTGTGTTCTCTTCAGAGACCACACATGGATCCACCAGTGTCATTGTATGTGTGTTCTTTTTACTAACAACAACTGGAGTCATTGCATGTGTGTTCTCTTCAGAGACCACACATGGATCCACTAGTGTCATTGCATGTGTTTTCTTTTCACAATCCACCTATGGATCCACCAGTGTCATTGCATGTGTGCTCTTTTTACTAACAACAACCAGAGTCATTGCATGTGTGTTCTCTTCAGAGACCACACATGGATCCACCAGTGTCATTGCATGTGTGTTCTTTTTACTAACAACAACCAGAGTCATTGCATGTGTGTTCTTTTCACATACCTCCTATGGATCCACCAGTGTCATTGCATGTGTGTTCTTTTTACTAACAAGAACTGGAGTCATTTCATGATGTTTTTTTCACATACCACATATGGATCCACCAGTGTCATTGAATTGTATGTTCTCTTGAGACCACACATTGATCCACAGTGTCATTGCATGTGTGCTTTTTTATTAACAACAACTGGGTCATTGCATGTGTGTTCTCTTCAGAGACCACATGGATCCACCAGTGTCATTGCATGTGTGTTCTTTTCACAATCCACCTATGGATCCACCAGTGTCATTGCATGTGTGCTCTTTTTACTAACAACAACCAGAGTCATTGCATGTGTGTTCTGTTCAGAGACCACACATGGATCTACCAGTGTCATTGCATGTGTGTTCTTTTTACTAACAACAACTGGAGTCATTGCATGTGTGTTCTCTTGAGACCACACATGGAGCCACCATGTCATTGCATGTGTGTTCTTTTCATAATCCACCTATGGCTCCACCAGTGTCATTGCATGTGTGGTCTTTTACTAACAACAACCAGAGAAATTGCATGTGTGTTCTCTTCAGACCACACATGGATCCACCAGTCATTGCATGTGTTTTCTTTTACTAACAACAACCAGAGTCATTGCATGTGTGCTCTTTTCACAATCCATCTATGGATCCACCAGTGTCATTGCATGTGTGTTCTTTTTACTAACAACAAGTGGAGTCATTTCATGACCATTCTTTTCACATACCACATATGGATCCACAAGTGTCATTGAAATGTGTGTACTCTTCAGAGACCACACATGGATCCACCGGTGTCATTGGATGTGTGTTCTTTTTACTAACAACAACCAGAGTCATTGCATGTGTGTTATTTTCACATACCACATATGGATCCACCAGTGTCATTGTATGTGTGCTCTTTTCACAGTCCACCTATGGATCCACCAGTGTTATTGCATGTGTGTTCTTTTTACTAACAACAACCAGAGTTATTGAAATGTGTGTTCTTTTCACATACCACATATGGATCCACCAGTGTCATTGCATGTGTGCTTTTTTTACTAACAACAACTAGGGTCATTGTATGTGTGTTCTCTTCAGAGACCACACATGGATCCAACAGTGTCATTGCATGTGTGTTCTTTTCACCATCCACCTATGGATCCACCAGTGTCATTGCATGTGTGCTCTTTTCACAATCCACGTATGGATCCACCAATGTCATTGCATGTGTGTTCTTTTTGTTAACAACAACCAGAGCCATTGAAATGTGTGTTCTTTTCACATACCACATATGCATCCACCAGTGTCATTGCATGTGTGCTTTTTTTACTAACAACAACTGGGGTCATTGCATGTGTGTTCTCTTTAGAGACCACACATGGATCCACCAGTGTCATTGCATGTGTGTTCTTTTCACAATCCACCTATGGATCCACTAGTGTCATTGCATGTGTGCTCTTTTTACTAACAACAACCAGAGTCATTGCATGTGTGTTCTCTTCAGAGACCACACATGGATCCACCAGTGTCATTCCATGTGTGTTCTTTTTACTAACAACAACCAGAGTCATTGCATGTGTGTTCTTTTCACATACCACCTATGGATCCACCAGTGTCATTGCATGTGTGTTCCTTTTACTAACAACAACTAGAGTCATTTCATAACTGTTCTTTTCACATACCACATATGGATCCACCAGTGTCATTGAAATGCGTGTTCTCTTCAGAGACCACACATGGATCCACCAGTGTCATTGCATGTTTGTTCTTTTTACTAACAACAACCAGAGTCATTGCATGTGTGTTCTTTTCACATACCACATATGGATCCACCAGTGTCATTGCATGTGTGTTCTCTTCAGAGACCACATATGGATCCACCAATGTCATTGCATGTGTGTTCTTTTTACTAACAACAACCAGAGTCATTGCATGTGTGTTCTTTTCACATACCACCTATGGATCCACCAGTGTCATTGCATGTGTGTTCTTTTTACTAACAACAACTGGAGTCACTTCATGACTGTTCTTTTCACATACCACATATGGATCCACCAGTGTCATTGAAATGTGCGTTCTCTTCAGAGAGCACACATGGATCCACCAGTGTCATTGCATGTGTGCTCTTCTTACTAACAACAAGCAAAGTCATTGCATGTGTGTTCTCTTCAGATACCACACATGGATCCACCAGTGTCATTGCATGTGTGTTCTTTTTACTAACAACAACCAGAGTCATTGCATGTGTATTCTTTTCACATACCACCTATGGATCCACTAGTGTCATTGCATGTGTGTTCTTTTCACTAACAAGAACTAGAGTCATTTCATGACTGTTCTTTTCACATACCACATATGGATCCACCAGTGTCATTGAAATGTATGTTCTCTTCAGAGACCACACATTGATCCACCAGTGTCATTGCATGTGTGCTTTTTTTACTAACAACAACTGGGGTCATTGCATGTGTGTTCTCTTCAGAGACCACACATGGATCCACCAGTGTCATTGCATGTGTGTTCCTTTCACAATCCACCTATGGATCCACAAGTGTAATTGCATGTGTGCTCTTTTTACTAACAACAACCAGAGTCATTGCATGTGTGTTCTGTTCAGAGACCAGACATGGATCCACCAGTGTCATTGCATGTATGTTCTTTTTACTAACAACAACCAGAGTCATTGCATGTGTGATCTTTTCACAATCCATCTATGGATCCACCAGTGTCATTACATGTGTGTTCTTTTTACTAACAACAACTTGACACATTTCATGAGTGTTCTTTTCACAAACCACATATGGATCCACCAGTGTAATTGAAATGTGTGTTCTCTTTAGAGACCACACATGGATCCACCTGTGTCATTGCATGTGTGTTCTTTTTACTAACAACAACTAGAGTAATTGCATGTGTGTTCTCTTCAGAGACCACACATGGAGCTACCAGTGTCATTGCATGTGTTTTCTTTTCATAATCCACCTATGGATCCACCAGTGTTATTGCATGTGTTTTCTTTTCATAATCCACCTATGGATCCACCAGTGTCATTGCATGTGTGCTCTTTTTACTAACAACAACCAGAGTCATTGCATGTGTGTTCTCTTCAGAGACCACACATGGATCCACCAGTGTCATTGCATGTGTGTTATTTTTACTAACAACCACCAGAGTCATTGCATGTGTGCTCTTTTCACAATCCATCTATGGATCCACCAGTGTCATTGCATGTGTGTTCTTTTTACTAACAACAACTGGAGCCATTTCATGCCCGTTCTTTTCACATACCACATATGGATCCACCAGTGTCATTGAAATGTGTGTACTCATGAGAGACCACACATGGATCCACCGGTGTCATTGCATGTGTGTTCTTTTTACTAACAACAACTAGAGTCATTGCATGTGTGTTCTTTTCACATACCACATATGGATCCACCAGTGTCATTGTATGTTTGCTCTTTTCACAATCCACCTATGGATCCACCAGTGTCATTGCATGTGTGTTATTTTTACTAACAACAACCAGAGTCATTGAAATGTGTGTTCTTTTCACATACCACATATGGATCCACCAGTGTTATTGCATGTGTGCTTTTTTTACTAACAACAACTGGGGTCATTGCATGTGTGTTCTCTTCAGAGACCACACATGGATCCAACAGTGTCATTGCATGTATGTTCTTTTCATAATCCACCTATGGATCCACCAGTGTCATTGCATGTGTGCTCTTTTCACAATCCACCTATGGATCCACCAGTGTCATTGCATGTGTGTTCTTTTTACTAACAACAACCAGAGTCATTGAAATGTGTGTTCTTTTCACATACCACATATGGATACACCAGTGTTATTGCATGTGTGCTTTTTTTACTAACAAAAACTAGGGTCATTGCATGTGTGTTCTCTTTAGAGACCACACATGGATCCAATAGTGTCATTGCATGTGTGTTCTTTTCACAATCCACCTATGGATCCACTAGTGTCATTGCATGTGTGCTCTTTTCACAATCCACCTATGGATCCACCAGTGTCTTTGCATGTGTGTTCTTTTTACTAACAACAACCAGAGTCATTGAAATGTGTGTTCTTTTCACATACCACATATGCATCCACTAGTGTCATTGCATGGGTGCTTTTTTTACTAACAACAACTAGGGTCATTGCATGTGTGTTCTCCTCAGCGACCACACATGGATCCACCAGTGTCATTGCATGCGTGTTCTTTTCACAATCCACCTATGGATCCACTAGTGTCATTGCATGTGTGCTCTTTTTACTAACAACAACCAGAGTCATTGCATGTGTGTTCTCTTCAGAGACCACACATGGATCCACCAGTGTCATTGCATGTGTGTTCTTTTTACTAACAACAACTAGAGTCATTGCATGTGTGTTCTTTCCACATACCACCTACGGATCCACCAGTGTCATTGCATGTGTGTTCTTTTTACTAACAACAACTGGATTCATTTCATGACCGTTCTTTTCACATACCACATATGGATCCACCAGTGTCATTGAAATGCGTGCTCTCTTCAGAGACCACACATGGATGCACCAGTGTCATTGCATGTGTGTTCTTTTTACTAACAACAACCAGAGTCATTGCATGTGTGTTCTTTTCACATACCACATATGGATCCACCAGTGTCATTGCATGTGTGCTCTTTTTACTAACAAGAACCAAAGTCATTGTATGTGTGTTCTCTTCAGAGACCACACATGGATCCACCAGTGTCATTGCATGTGTGTTCTTTTTACTAACAACAACCAGAGTCATTGCATGTGTGTTCTTTTCACATACCACCTATGGATCCACCAGTGTCATTGCATGTGTGTTCTTTTTACTAACAACAACTAGAGTCATTTCATGACTGTTCTTTTCACATACCACATATGGATCCACCAGTGTCATTGAAATGTGCGTTCTCTTCAGAGACCACACATGGATCCACCAGTGTCATTGCATGTGTGTTCTTTTTACTAACAACAACTAGAGTCATTGCATGTGTGTTCTCTTCAGAGACCACACATGGATCCACCAGTGTCATTGCATGTGTGTTCTTTTCATAATCCACCTATGGATCCACCAGTGTCATTGCATGTGTGCTCTTTTTACTAACAACAACTAGAGTCATTGCATGTGTGTTCTCTTCAGAGACCACACATGGATCCACCAGTGTCATTGCATGTGTGTTATTTTTACTAACAACAACCAGAGTCATTGCATGTGTGTTCTCTTCAGAGACCACACATGGATCCACCAGTGTCATTGCATGTGTGTTCTTTTTACTAACAACAACCAGAGTCATTGCATGTGTGTTCTTTTCACAATCCACCTATGGATCCACCAGTGTCATTGCATGTGTGCTCTTTTTAATAACAACAACCAGAGTCATTGCATGTGTGTTCTCTTCAGAGACCACACATGGATCCACCAGTGTCATTGCATGTGTGTTCTTTTTACTAACAACAACTGGAGTCATTGCATGTGTGTTCTTTTCACATACCACACATGGATCCACCAGTGTCATTGCATGTGTGCTATTTTCACAACCCACCTATGGATCCACCAGTGTCATTGCATGTGTGCTCTTTTTACTAACAACAACTAGAGTCATTTCATGACTATTCTTTTCAGATACCACATATGGATCCACTAGTGTCATTGCATGTGTGTTCTTCTCATTAACCACAGCTAGAGTCATGGCATGTGTGTTCTCTTTAGAGACCACACATGGATCCACCAGTGTCATTGCATGTGTGCTCTTTTTACTAACAACAACCAGAGTCATTGCATGTGTGTTGTTTTCACAATCCACCTATGGATCCACTAGTGTCATTGCATGTGCGCTCTTTTCACAATCCACCTATGGATCCATCAGTGTCATTGCATGTGTGTTCTTTTTACTAACAACAACCAGAGTCATTGAAATGTGTGTTGTTTTCATATACCACATATGCATCGACCAGTGTCATTGCATGTGTGCTTTTTTTACTAACAAAAACTAGGGTCATTGCATGTGTGTTCTCTTCAGAGACCACACATGGATCAACCAGTGTCATTGCATGTGTGTTCTTTTTCACAATCCACATATGGATCCACCAGTGTCATTGCATGTGTGTTCTTTTTACTAACAACAATTGGAGTCATTGCATGTGTGTTCTTTTCACATACCACACATGGATCCACTAGTGTCATTGCATGTGTGCTCTTTTCACAATCCACCTATGGATCCACCAGTGTCGTTGCATGTGTGTTCTTTTTACTAACAACAACTAGAGTCATTGAAATGTGTGTTCTTTTCAAAGACCACACATGGATCCACCAGTGTCATTGCATGTGTGTTGTTTTTACTAACAACAACTAGAGTCATTGCATGTGTGTTCTCTTCAGAGACCACACATGGATATACTAGTGTCATTGCATGTGTGTTCTTTTCAGAATCCACCTATGGATCCAGCAGTGTCATTGCATGTGTGCTCTTTTTACTAACAACAACCAGAGTCATTGCATGTGTGTTCTCTTCAGAGACCACACATGGATCCTGATGTCATTGCATGTGTGTTCTTTTTACTAACAACAACCAGAGTCATTGCATGTGTGCTCTTTTCACAATCCATCTATGGATCCACCAGTGTCATTGCATGTGTGTTATTTTCACAATCCACCTATGGATCCACCAGTGTCATTACATGTGTGCTCTTTTTACTAACAACAACTGGAGTCATTTCATGACTATTCTTTTCAGATACCACATATGGATCCTCTAGTGTCATTGCATGTGTGTTCTTCTCATTAACCACAGCTAAAGTCATTGCATGTGTGTTCTCTTCAGAGACCACACATGGATCCACCAGTGTCATTGCATGTGTGCTCTTTTTACTAACAACAACCAGAGTCATTGCATGTGTGTTCTTTTCACATACCACCTATGGATCCACCAGTGTCATTGCATGTGTGTTCTTTTTACTAACAACAACTGGAGTCATTGCATGTGTGTTCTGTTCAGAGACCACACATGGATCCACTAGTGTCATTGCATGTGTGTTCTTTTCACAATCCACCTATGGATCCACCAGTGTCATTGCATGTGTGCTCTTTTTACTAACAACAACCAGAGTCATTGCATGTGTGTTCTCTTCAGAGACCACACATGGATCCACCAGTGTCATTGCATGTGTGTTCTTTTTACTAACAACAACCAGAGTCATTGCATGTGTGTTCTTTTCACATACCTCCTATGGATCCACCAGTGTCATTGCATGTGTGTTCTTTTTACTAACAAGAACTGGAGTCATTTCATGACTGTTCTTTTCACATACCACATATGGATCCACCAGTGTCATTGAAATGTATGTTCTCTTTAGAGACCACACATTGATCCACCAGTGTCATTGCATGTGTGCTTTTTTTTATTAACAACAACTGGGGTCATTGCATGTGTGTTCTCTTCAGAGACCACACATGGATCCACCAGTGTCATTGCATGTGTGTTCTTTTCACAATCCACCTATGGATCCACCAGTGTCATTGCATGTGTGCTCTTTTTACTAACAACAACCAGAGTCATTGCATGTGTGTTCTGTTCAGAGACCACACATGGATCCACCAGTGTCATTGTATGTGTGCTCTTTTCACAATCCACCTATGGATCCACTAGTGTCATTGCATGTGTGTTCTTTTTACTAACAACAACCAGAGTCATTGAAATGTGTGTTCTTTTCACATACCACATATGGATCCACCAGTGTCATTGCATGTGTGCTTTTTTTACTAACAACAACTAGGGTCATTGCATGTGTGTTCTCTTCAGAGACCACACATGGATCCAACAGTGTCATTGCATGTGTGTTCTTTTCACAATCCACCTATGGATCCACCAGTGTCATTGCATGTGTGCTCTTTTCACAATCCACCTATGGATCCACCAGTGTCATTGCATGTGTGTTCTTTTTACTAACAACAACCAGAGTCATTGAAATGTGTGTTCTTTTCACATACCACATATGGATCCACCAGTGTTATTGCATGTGTGCTTTTTTTACTAACAAAAACTAGGGTCATTGCATGTGTGTTCTCTTTAGAGACCACACATGGATCCAATAGTGTCATTGCATGTGTGTTCTTTTCACAATCCACCTATGGATCCACTAGTGTCATTGCATGTGTGCTCTTTTCACAATCCACCTATGGATCCACCAGTGTCATTGCATGTGTGTTCTTTTTACTAACAACAAGTGGAGTCATTTCATGACCGTTCTTTTCACATACCACATATGGATCCACAAGTGTCATTGAAATGTGTGTACTCTTTAGAGACCACACATGGATCCACCGGTGTCATTGCATGTGTGTTCTTTTTACTAACAACAACCAGAGTCATTGCATGTGTATTCTTTTCACATACCACCTATGGATCCACTAGTGTCATTGCATGTGTGTTCTTTTCACTAACAAGAACTAGAGTCATTTCATGACTGTTCTTTTCACATACCACATATGGATCCACCAGTGTCATTGAAATGTATGTTCTCTTCAGAGACCACACATGGATCCACTAGTGTCATTGCATGTGTGCTTTTTTACTAACAACAACTAGGGTCACTGCATGTGTGTTCTCTTCAGAGACCACACATGGATCCACCAGTGTCATTGCATGTGTGTTCTTTTCACAATCCACCTATGGATCCACCAGTGTCATTGCATGTGTGCTCTTTTTACTAACAACAACCAGAGTCATTGCATGTGTGTTCTCTTCATAGACCACACATGGATCCACCAGTGTCATTGTATGTGTGTTCTTTTTACTAACAACAACCAGAGTGATTGCATGTGTGCTCTTTTCACAATCCATCTATGAATCCACCAGTGTCATTGCATGTGTGTTCTCTTTAGAGACCACACATGGATCCACCAGTGTCATTGCATGTGTGTTCTTTTTACTAACAACAACTGGAGTCATTGCATGTGTCTTCTCTTCAGAGACCACACATGGATCCGCTAGTGTCATTGCATGTGTGTTCTTTTCACAATCCACCTATGGATCCACTAGTGTCATTGCATGTGTGCTCTTTTTACTAACAACAACCAGAGTCATTGCATGTGTGTTCTCTTCAGAGACCACACATGGATCCACCAGTGTCATTGCATGTGTGTTCTTTTTACTAACAACAACCAGAGTCATTGCATGTGTGCTCTTTTCACAATCCATCTATGGATCCACCAGTGTCATTGCATGTGTGTTATTTTCACAATCCACCTATGGATCCACCAGTGTCATTACATGTGTGCTCTTTTTACTAACAACAACTGGAGTCATTTCATGACTATTCTTTTCAGATACCACATATGGATCCTCTAGTGTCATTGCATGTGTGTTCTTCTCATTAACCACAGCTAAAGTCATTGCATGTGTGTTCTCTTCAGAGACCACACATGGATCCACCAGTGTCATTGCATGTGTGCTCTTTTTACTAACAACAACCAGAGTCATTGCATGTGTGTTCTTTTCACATACCACCTATGGATCCACCAGTGTCATTGCATGTGTGTTCTTTTTACTAACAACAACTGGAGTCATTGCATGTGTGTTCTCTTCAGAGACCACACATGGATCCACTAGTGTCATTGCATGTGTGTTCTTTTCACAATCCACCTATGGATCCACCAGTGTCAATGCATGTGTGCTCTTTTTACTAACAACAACCAGAGCCATTGCATGTGTGTTCTCTTCAGAGACCACACATGGATCCACCAGTGTCATTGCATGTGTGTTCTTTTTACTAACAACAACCAGAGTCATTGCATGTGTGTTCTTTTCACATACCTCCTATGGATCCACCAGTGTCATTGCATGTGTGTTCTTTTTACTAACAAGAACTGGAGTCATTTCATGACTGTTCTTTTCACATACCACATATGGATCCACCAGTGTCATTGAAATGTATGTTCTCTTCAGAGACCACACATTGATCCACCAGTGTCATTGCATGTGTGCTTTTTTTTATTAACAACAACTGGGGTCATTGCATGTGTGTTCTCTTCAGAGACCACACATGGATCCACCAGTGTCATTGCATGTGTGTTCTTTTCACAATCCACCTATGGATCCACCAGTGCCATTGCATGTGTGCTTTTTACTAACAACAACCAGAGTCATTGCATGTGTGTTCTGTTCAGAGACCACACATGGATCCACCAGTGTCATTGTATGTGTGCTCTTTTCACAATCCACCTATGGATCCACTAGTGTCATTGCATGTGTGTTCTTTTTACTAACAACAACCAGAGTCATTGAAATGTGTGTTCTTTTCACATACCACATATGGATCCACCAGTGTCATTGCATGTGTGCTTTTTTACTAACAACAACTAGGGTCATTGCATGTGTGTTCTCTTCAGAGACCACACATGGATCCAACAGTGTCATTGCATGTGTGTTCTTTTCACAATCCACCTATGGATCCACCAGTGTCATTGCATGTGTGCTCTTTTCACAATCCACCTATGGATCCACCAGTGTCATTGCATGTGTGTTCTTTTTACTAACAACAACTAGAGTCATTGAAATGTGTGTTCTTTTCACATACCACATATGGATCCACCAGTGTTATTGCATGTGTGCTTTTTTTACTAACAAAAACTAGGGTCATTGCATGTGTGTTCTCTTTAGAGACCACACATGGATCCAATAGTGTCATTGCATGTGTGTTCTTTTCACAATCCACCTATGGATCCACTAGTGTCATTGCATGTGTGCTCTTTTCACAATCCACCTATGGATCCACCAGTGTCATTGCATGTGTGCTTTTTTTACTAACAACAACTAGGGTCATTGCATGTGTGTTCTCTTCAGAGACCACACATGGATCCAACAGTGTCATTGCATGTGTGTTATTTTCACAATCCACCTATGGATCCACCAGTGTCATTACATGTGTGCTCTTTTTACTAACAACAACTGGAGTCATTTCATGACTATTCTTTTCAGATACCACATATGGATCCTCTAGTGTCATTGCATGTGTGTTCTTCTCATTAACCACAGCTAAAGTCATTGCATGTGTGTTCTCTTCAGAGACCACACATGGATCCACCAGTGTCATTGCATGTGTGCTCTTTTTACTAACAACAACCAGAGTCATTGCATGTGTGTTCTTTTCACATACCACCTATGGATCCACCAGTGTCATTGCATGTGTGTTCTTTTTACTAACAACAACTGGAGTCATTGCATGTGTGTTCTCTTCAGAGACCACACATGGATCCACTAGTGTCATTGCATGTGTGTTCTTTTCACAATCCACCTATGGATCCACCAGTGTCAATGCATGTGTGCTCTTTTTACTAACAACAACCAGAGTCATTGCATGTGTGTTCTCTTTAGAGACCACATGGATCCACCATGTCATTGCATGTGTGTTCTTTTACTAACAACAACCAGAGTCATTGCATGTGTGTTCTTTTCACATACCTCCTATGGATCCACCAGTGTCATTGCATGTGTGTTCTTTTTACTAACAAGAACTGGAGTCATTTCATGACTGTTCTTTTCACATACCACATATGGATCCACCAGTGTCATTGAAATGTATGTTCTCTTCAGAGACCACACATGGATCCACCAGTTTCATTGCAAGTGTGCTTTTTTTACTAACAACAACTAGGGTCATTGCATGTGTGTTCTCTTCAGAGACCACACATGGATCCACCAGTGTCATTGCATGTGTGTTCTTTTCACAATCCACCTATGGATCCACCAGTGTCATTGCATGTGTGCTCTTTTTACTAACAACAACCAGAGTCATTGCATGTGTGTTCTGTTCAGAGACCACACATGGATCCACCAGTGTCATTGTATGTGTGCTCTTTTCACAATCCACCTATGGATCCACTAGTGTCATTGCATGTGTGTTCTTTTTACTAACAACAACCAGAGTCATTGAAATGTGTGTTCTTTTCACATACCACATATGGATCCACCAGTGTCATTGCATGTGTGCTTTTTTTACTAACAACAACTAGGGTCATTGCATGTGTGTTCTCTTCAGAGACCACACATGGATCCAACTGATGTCATTGCATGTGTGTTATTGTCACACTCCACCGATGGATCCACCAGTGTCATTGCATGTGTGCTCTGTTCACAATCCACCTATGGATCCACCAGTGTCATTGCATGTGTGTTCTTTTTACTAACAACAACCAGAGTCATTGAAATGTGTGTTCCTTTCACATACCACATATGGATCCACCAGTGTTATTGCATGTGTGCTTTTTTTACTAACAAAAACTAGGGTCATTGCATGTGTGTTCTCTTTAGAGACCACACATGGATCCAATAGTGTCATTGCATGTGTGTTCTTTTCACAATCCACCTATGGATCCACTAGTGTCATTGCATGTGTGCTCTTTTCACAATCCACCTATGGATCCACCAGTGTCATTGCATGTGTGCTTTTTTTACTAACAACAACTAGGGTCATTGCATGTGTGTTCTCTTCAGAGACCACACATGGATCCAACAGTGTCATTGCATGTGTGTTCTTTTCACAATCCACCTATGGATCCACCAGTGTCATTGCATGTGTGCTCTTTTCACAATCCACCTATGGATCCACCAGTGTCATTGCATGTGTGTTCTTTTTACTAACAACAACCAGAGCCATTGAAATTTATGTTTTTTTCACATACCACATATGCATCCACCAGTGTCATTGCATGTGTGCTTTTTTTACTAACAACAACTGGGGTCATTGCATGTGTGTTCTCTTTAGAGACCACACATGGATCCACCAGTGTCATTGCATGTGTGTTCTTTTCACAATCCACCTATGGATCCACTAGTGTCATTGCATGTGTGCTCTTTTTACTAACAACAACCAGAGTCATTGCATGTGTGGTCTCTTCACAGACCACACATGGATCCACCAGTGTCATTACATGTGTGTTCATTTTACTAACAACAACCAGAGTCATTGCATGTGTGTTCTTTTCACATACCACCTATGGATCCACCAGTGTCATTGCATGTGTGTTCCTTTTACTAACAACAACTAGAGTCATTTCATAACTGTTCTTTTCGCATACCGCATATGGATCCACCAGTGTCATTGAAATGCGTGTTCTCTTCAGAGACCACATGTCACATCCCAAGATTTTCCAAATCTTGTAATGTGAAAATTAAATAAACAAAATAAATCTTTGTTGAAAATCAGGGTGAAAAGAAACTTTTTTTTTCTAAAAGGAGACTTAAAATCCCATCTTGAACAAACTTTGGTAGAAGTTTGAATTCAACAAAAATCCAAATCAAGGGAAATGCATTCCTCAATGAAGGTATCTGGAAATTTGAACACTTGGAAAATAAATCCAAAACCCTAAACCCTGATGGAAGGAAATCATTTTCCAAGTTATCTCCAAATCCATGGATTTGATCCATACCAAATTTGATCAACAAATAATCACAAAGGATCAAGAAAGACCTTGGAGATTGGTTTCACTTAGTTTGGAACTATAGTCAAAAATCTTGTGAATATAATAAGATAAGGAAATTGAATTTCCAAAAGCTAATAAAGCCCTTACCAAAGCCCATACCAATTGGTGATCAATAATCCTAAAGGGATTTATAAAGATAAAACATTTATCAAAGGAAAATAAATTGTTTTGGAAACACTGTTTTAGATCTTTTAATAAAAGACTTTGGTTTCAAATGAAAAGATAAGCCAAATTAATTTTGGCCAAACTTTTGAAATAAAATATTTTGTTTTGATAAAATGAGTAAAGGTTTATTTAAATAAAATAAAGGATTTAAATATCCAATTTTATTTAAGTAAAGGCTTTTCCCATTTTAAATGAACACCAAGTATTTTATTACTACTTTGAAATCTTTTATTAAAAGGTTTTGCTTTGATTAAAATGAGTAAAGGATTATTTAAATAAAATAATAAGGATTTAAATATCCAATTTTATTTAAGTAAAGGCTTTCCCATTTTAATTAAAACACCAAAACTTATTTATTTATTTAAATAAGTTTCCAAGTATTCTTTTATTTTTCAAATTAAACCTTCTGGTTTGGTTTTGAAAATAATTGGAATTCAAATGGAAATTTTATTAAATAAATCAAACACTATTAATAAACTAAAGATCCATTTTCTTTAATTATTAAATGGATCTTAAAATAAATAAATATTTCATTTTGAGATTTGGGTTATGTTGAAAAACAGAACCAAATTCAAAGTAAAGTTGAGTGATTGTTTGATTTGTTTGATTGTTGTTTGAATGTTTGAATAATTGATTGAATTTCAAAACAGAAAAGAATTAGAAAAAGAAAAAGGTTTAGACAGAAAAAAATAGAGCAACCCACTAAGGCCCAACAGCTTTCAAGAGCCAGCCCAAATTACTTTCGCCTCAAGAAGACTTTTCGTACTCAGATTCGCACTCCACCGAGTCAATGACAGCCGGACCCACTTCTCCTCTCACTCACTACCGACGAGATGACCCCACCTCCTCTTATTCTCCTTCCCAACCGCTTTCCTCACTGTAAACTAACCGCTGAGTATGACAAGTGGACCCCATTCCTTTCTTTTCCCATCGATCACTGGACCCCTTTCCATGTTCTCTCCCCCCACCTGTGACCAGTTCTCCTCCTCCAAATGCGTTTACGCCAATGAAGGCACCATCAATTCGCTTAAACCCCGCCGTTAATCGACCCTGCGACGACGCCTACTTAAACGCCATCGCTTTCCTCCATTTCTGCACCACTCTCTCTCTCGCCTCTGTTGGACGAATTGCGCCAAGACACCGCCTTCATTGCTGACGGTACGGTGATGATTCCGACGAAACCTCACCGCCCGAGCCTCCTCGAGTACGCTTGCGCTTCACCACTCTCAAAGCGATCGCCAGCAGATCAAACCCGCCATGAGTGCCTGAAGTCGCTTAACGACGACCCCCGTCGCCACCGTCGGCCTCTTTCACCGACAAGCCCCACAGGTAGATTCCGGTCGCCCCTCTCATCCCCGAGAACACGATGATTATCTCCAAGCTCATACGAACCTAACAGCACTTTCCGCTTGTCTTAGGGCGCCCCTAATCTCGCCATCGTCAACACAAGCGCCATTGTTCTGCTTTTCTCCGCGGCTTTCACCGGTAAGACCAGACCGCCTTCACTCGCTCACGCACACAGCTTTGTCTTGGTCCCGAGCATCTAACTGCCTTCTTTTCGCTTCGGAGTGATCCACAAGAACGCCCTCGACAAAGAACCAGAAAGAACCGCCATTGCCCTAACTCCGACGAGGAATTACGCCGACCCGAGCGCCTCGTCACCAACACCTCCCCGAGCATCACCATGACCTCCGAGCCGGTGAGCATCTCCTCTTTCTCTCGCTTTCGCATCGCCCGACAGTCATCAACCGACTGCTCCGTAGGTAGCTACCGCCGCCAGTATTTGGTCAACACGATATTAACCGCAGGATCTAGATCAGACGCACGAGATAGAATCACTTAACGTGAAGGGGTATGTCCTCTGGATCGCACGATTAGATTAGATCCAACGCACCACAGCACTCGATCCGGCCGAACCGGTATCGACCAGTAAGAACACGCCGCGTGGCCAGTATTAGATCTGAATTAGAATTTGAGAACAGAAACTTTTGCCAATTTCAAACCTTTGTATCTTTCGATCCACACGTCCAAATTTTACAAATTTGATGTCGTTGGAATCAGCAAGACAAGCTCTAGCCAACCCTGCCCTTAGTTTAGCAAATAGTATTTGTTATCTTGTTTGATTTTGCAGATTCTTTTGTGTGCTTGCTAACATTAGAAAAATCATTTAAAAATGATTCTTAGGTTAAAACCTTTGCAAATTGGTTTGTTGTGACCTTACTGACCCTAGGAACCAACCCATAGTTTGGAAAATGATTTTGGAAAAGAATAGGATGGATTAATTAGTTTAGTCCATTTCTAGCTAATTAAAAACCATTGTTTTGTTTATGAAAATGCTTTCATAAAGAAAACTTTGAGAAAATGTTTTGGACCAAACCTACTGACCCAAACACCAAGTTTTGCAATAGCAACTCATTTGGTGAACCCTATAGGTTAGTGCCTTAGTAAAAATATTTCTACACCACATAGAATGACACTTTGTTTTGAAAATGGTTTTATAGTGAAACCTTTTGCAAATGACTTAGCCACTTCACAAAATGACCAATAGGTGTGCCCAAATGTCTATGACCCATTAGGAACCCCTTTTTCAAACAAATCAAAGCTTGGCATGCTTGCATGCATTACTTGAACTTTGCCACTTTGGTAAATGACCAATTTGGATCTTACAAAGTTTAGGAATCTAATAGAGACCCTCTTTGCAAATGACTTTGCCATTTTGGTAAATGACCAATTTGGAACTTACAAAGTTAGAAGCCTAGTGAAGACCATCCTTACAATAGAACCAACCTTTGCATGCTTATGCATGACTTAGATCCCATTACTTTGTGTGTGAAAAATTGTTTGTTTGACTTTGTTATTTTATGTGTGTAGTTTTGCTTGATTGGTAGATTAAGTTTGTGCCTTGCTTGATTGAATTGTAGTGACTTGAAGAGTGTGAGTGTTGCAAGGACAAGGAGTGAACCTATACCTCTACCAAAAGGCAAGTGATATCATCATGAATATTCCATTCCTATATTTTATATATGCATTAGTATTATTTTTCTAAGTATAGGACTTGCATGGTTTTTGCTAAGTACAAGCTATTCTTGGGAAAACCTATTAGGTGAAACCTTAGTGAAAATTACCTAAGTCAAGATTCCTATTACTATCATGCTTAGCCTAGCTATTAGAAAACAAGGGTGGTTTATATATTCACACTATGGAAAAATATTCTAAGTCTTTGGACTTGTTTTTATTTAACAAAACAACTAAGTAATGAATCACCTGGGTGGAATGGAAGGAATGGTTTATGTTGAGTGGTTCACAAGGCCATGACATGGCTTGTGTATCTCACTTGTGGATGGCCACCCAGGAAACAAAGAGATTTGAGATGTCAAATGTTGAGAAGCTTCAAGTGCAACCACTTGGCATTATGGGCTCTGCCATGATCTTAGGATGCTAGAACTTAGTCTCTTGGACAGTGGGTGGTAGATGGGATGATAGGTTGGGCGTCCATTTGACTAAGGAAAGGCTACTGAAGGATCATTCTTGGGAAACCAAGGCTTGTGGGGAAAGTGCACCACCTCTGCAGAGTGTAAAACCTAAGTACTTAGCCATGTCCCTGGTAAAGGACAATTTGAGCATCAAGACATGGAAACTTCAAGAATCTCATCACTCCAATTTCTAAATAAAACTTGTGGGTGAACAAGGGTTAAAAGGATCTTCAGTCATTGATTGGTAGATGCCCTGAGTGGATCTGGAGTCTTTGATTGATAGATGCCTTGGGTGTTTTTGCCAAACAAAACTTAGTGTTTTCAAAAGTTAAGGAAAAATCTATTTTGAGCAAAGCAAGCCTAAGCTCCACCAGCCAAATGCATATAGTATTATAGTCCACTTAAAATATACTAAGGTATCACTTGCCAATACAATTCCAATGTATTGACCCTTGTGGCTGTAACTTGTAATGTTGCAGGTTTGATTGATTTTAGTGAAGAATGATTGATTGATTAGGATTACAAAGTCTACAACCAACATCTGCCTGTGGCACTTTGAAGATGAAGGACCCATGACTATAGTTATTCCGCTGCAATGTAATGTAAATAGCCAATGAGCTATGTTTGATGTAATAAAATTATTTTATTCCTGGTTATAAAGTTGTATATGACCTTTGTTTCTTGATATTACATCTAAACTGTGGATGCTAGCTATTGATCCAGGGACTAGCATTGTAAACACAGGGGACTCAATCTTATTAAAGGTTGGGGACGCTACAGATGGTATCAGAGCATTGTGTTGCCTGTAGGATTTGTAACCCTAGGATTGGACAAAAACCCTTAGACAATAGGAGTTGTCTTATTCCAAAACTTATTTACAAAACAAATCTTGTAAACTCTTTCCTCAATCATTTTTTGGTTTCAACTCTACTTCTCTTCTACTTCAAAACTTGATGGAAAAGCCTACCCCATGACCAAAGACTTCATCATGAGCAAAGGACTTCTTCAACACTTCCAACTCTAATGACTTCAACTTCTTCAACTCCAATGACTTCAGCATTTTCAGCATGTTCACCAAGGACTTCCAACTTGGATACCACTAAGGACTACAAGAGAGACAAGAAATTTTGCTCAAGAATTGAAGACTAAGGAAACACAACTTAGAAAGAACCATCATCACCTTTGAAGATTTGTGACCAAGACACAAATTTTTTCCAAGGAAACAAAGATCTCATTCAAGAAGAATCAACCAAGAAGGATGGAAAGATCACAAGTGAACCATATAGATGGACCACCATATTTTAGTTAAGTCAAACCCACCAACTTATGTGGTGTAACAAAAATATTTTGTTGCCTAAGTATGTGCTTGAAACTGTTGTTTGAGTGAAATGTTTGGTTTGTGATTGCTTGCATTTTTGCTTGTGTGAAATGTGAAGTGTGTGAATAGAATTGACTTCTTAGAAAAACCTTTTGCCTATTCTAATCCCAATCCAACCCCAAACAGATGACTTCTCCAAGAGACTCCAACATCAAGGATGGTGACAACAACAACAACCAAGAGGACAGCATGAGAGAACTCATAGCAACCCAACACCAGTTGAGCCAAGAGACAACTCAGCTTTTAGCCAATAACAATGGACTAGACCCAGCCATACAAAGGATTTTGAAACTTCAATCCCAACTGTTGCAAGGATTGGTTACTCAAGTGATCAACATGGAAGAAAACTATCCCAAAAGAGTGTATGACAACAAGGATGACAAGAATATTATTCTAGAAGGAACCCAAGCTAGCAATACTTTTGGATACAAGGATCATGCACCCAAGGAGCATGAAGATCAATGCCCCAAGAAGAGAGGAAGATCTCCCATTTATGAAGAGCATGAACTAGAAGAACCCCTAGCTTTGGAGAGACCCAAGAAGAAGAAGAAATACCTCAACACTAACAAGAAGGATATTACTCAAGAGCAATGTTACACTTGCAAAGAGATGGGACACTATTACAATGAATGCCCAGAAAAGAAGAACCAAGGAAATAAACAAGAGGCAATGATACTAAAGGAAAAGAAAGATATCAGCCAACTGATATGTTACAATTGAAGAACCAGGACACTATGCAAGCAATTGTCCAGAAAAGATGAAGAACAAGATAAACAAGTCTATGGAAAATCTCAACCTTGGCCCATGAGTCAAGTGAGAAAATAAAGGACACGATGCAGAAGTTTTCCAAGATTCCAAGCAAGCCAAGATGTAGTTTAGTTGGAAAATTTTTAAGGGTGGTAGTACCCTAGTTGCTTTTGAGCCAACTTATAACCCCTAGCCTTCACAAATCTCGGACGAGATTTATTTTAAGTGGAATGTCACATCCCAAGATTTTCCAAATCTTGTAATGTGAAAATTAAATAAACAAAATAAATCTTTGTTGAAAATCAGGGTGAAAAGAAACTTTTTTTTTCTAAAAGGAGACTTAAAATCCCATCTTGAACAAACTTTGGTAGAAGTTTGAATTCAACAAAAATCCAAATCAAGGGAAATGCATTCCTGAATGAAGGTATCTGGAAATTTGAACACTTGGAAAATAAATCCAAAACCCTAAACCCTAATGGAAGGAAATCATTTTCCAAGTTATCTCCAAATCCATGGATTTGATCCATACCAAATTTGATCAACAAATAATCACAAAGGATCAAGAAAGACCTTGGAGATTGGTTTCACTTAGTTTGGAACTATAGGCAAAAATCTTGTGAATATAATAAGATAAGGAAATTGAATTTCCAAAAGCTAATAAAGCCCTTACCAAAGCCCATACCAATTGGTGATCAATAATCCTAAAGGGATTTATAAAGATAAAACATTTATCAAAGGAAAATAAATTGTTTTGGAAACACTGTTTTAGATCTTTTAATAAAAGACTTTGGTTTCAAATGAAAAGATAAGCCAAATTAATTTTGGCCAAACTTTTGAAATAAAATATTTTGTTTTGATAAAATGAGTAAAGGTTTATTTAAATAAAATAAAGGATTTAAATATCCAATTTTATTTAAGTAAAGGCTTTTCCCATTTTAAATGAACACCAAGTATTTTATTACTACTTTGAAATCTTTTATTAAAAGGTTTTGCTTTGATTAAAATGAGTAAAGGATTATTTAAATAAAATAATAAGGATTTAAATATCCAATTTTATTTAAGTAAAGGCTTTCCCATTTTAATTAAAACACCAAAACTTATTTATTTATTTAAATAAGTTTCCAAGTATTCTTTTATTTTTCAAATTAAACCTTCTGGTTTGGTTTTGAAAATAATTGAATTCAAATGGAAATTTTATTAAATAAATCAAACACTATTAAAACTAAAGATCCATTTTCTTTAATTATTAAATGGATCTTAAAATAAATAAATATTTCATTTTGAGATTTGGGTTATGTTGAAAATGTAACCAAATTCAAAGTAAAGTTGAGTGATTGTTTGATTTGTTTGATTGTTGTTTGAATGTTTGAATAATTGATTGAATTTCAAACAGAAAAGAATTAGAAAAAGAAAAAGGTTTAGATGTAAAAAATAGAGCAACCCACTAAGGCCCAACAGCATTTCAAGAGACTACCTTTTTTTTCGCCTCAAGAAGACTTTTTCACTCAGATTCAGACTAATCGAGTCAATGACAGCCGGACCCACTTCTCCTCTCACTCACTACCGACGAGATGACCCCACCTCCTCTTATTCTCCTTCCCGAACTGCTTTTCCTCACTCAGAAACTAACCCATGAGTATGACAAGTGGACCCCATTCCTTTTTTTCCCCATCGACCTGGACCCCTTTCCACTGTTCTCCTTCCCACCATGTGACCAGTTTCTCCCCTCCGTCAGCCGCTTTCGCCAATGAAGGCACCATCAATTCGCTTAAACCCGCCGTTAATCGACCTCGCGACGACGCCTACTTAAACGCCATCGCCTTTCTCCTCCATTTCTGCACCACTCCCTCTCTCGCCTTTAGGCTGGATTAATTGCGCCAAGACACCGCCTCTGCTCCAACGTGGTCGGTGATGATTCCGACGAAACCTCACCGCCTGAGCCTCCCGAGTACGCTTGCAGCTTCACCACTCAAAGATTCGCCAGCAGGCATCAAACCCGCCATGAGTGCCTCGCAGGCTCGCCAACGACGACGCCCACCGTCGCCACCGTCTGCCTCTTTCTCCGACGAGCACCACAGGTAGATTCCGGTCGACCCTCTCCTTCCCGAGAACACGATGATTATCTCCAAGCTCATACGAACCTAACAAAGACTTTCCGCTTGTCTTAGGGCGCCCCAATCCTCGCCATCGCAAGCACGTAGCGCGCCGTTCGCTTCTTCTCCGGCGAAGCCCACCGGTAAGACCAGACCGCCCCTTCACTCCTCGTTCACGCACACAGCTTTGTCTTGGTCCTGAGCATCTAACCGTGCCTTCTTTTCGCTTCGGAGTGATCCACAGTGTAACTACCTCGGTGAATTACGCTCCTAGTTACAAGCCTAGATGAGCAGAAATGGTTGAAATAGTACGGTGGGGCCCAAATGCCACTCACAGGTAGACCTCTCGGCCGTCCCAACCATTTCCACACATCGGGACAAGAACGGGCATGTAATCGGCAAAGCGAAGGGATCAACTACATACACAAATGAGTATGTATGCAAGCCACCATACAAGAGTACATCAGAGCCATTCCATCTAAAAAGAAAGGAAATATAGCAACGCCATACGGCAAGATCCAAACGTCCTAGATAGATATAATAGTTTAGGATATCTCCTCATACATCAATCAACAGAGTATCAAGCGGAAGCGGAAGACAAAATCCGAGTACGGATAAGAAGCAAATCGGCATAAGATGCCCATAAATAAGCAGATCCCGCCCACAGATCTCACGGATCCCCGTTCCCGGAATCTCTACACCGAATGATCGTTCACATCGTCCGCCTTCCACCCAAAGATCCATCTTATGAGTGTACTGCTCATCTGAACCAATAATTTATCGTGTGAGACCCTAGGGGTACTCAACAAGTCTTTATGCCTCTAAAGGGGACACAACCTGGGGTGACGCAATAGCAGCAAAAGATAAACCCTAGCAATTCTATAGATAATCGCTAACCATCCGCCTAACCAGAGCTAGACGGATGTCCGTGGATTAATAACAACAGTTATAACAGTTATAAAGGTAATCTTAACCGATCCATCCTCCTCCTCGCTTACCGACGAGGAAGCGGACGAACACCCCCATCCGTTGGTAGTTTTATTAACCATTCCATGAGTGTTGCACTATTTACTAGGCAGGTACCTAGTCTAGACAGATTAAAAGCGGTACTTTAGATGTTCTTGTCTATGATCGAGAAACTGTGCTCCAAGTCGTCCATAACCGCGGACACGGCTTTCAGAAAGTTTTACCTAGGGTGCACAAATAGCAACACACACCGATATGCCTCGAAAAACCAAATCAAAACCCAACGAGACAGTCACGATAAAGCAATTACAGATTCAGAATATTTCAGGGGCCACCCTTAAGTAGATCCCGAACGGGCCGGCTCAAACGGGCTTAAGGTTGTGGAGGCGGTCAGAACGATCGGGAACCCGAAGTGTGACTGGCTTGTCGATACAAAATCGGGCCACGATCCTAACAAGACAAAGGTGCGACTCGCACAATTTAAATAAAGCAAGAAGCATGGCATAAGTACAGATAGTAAATAAAACCTCAAACTAGTTTGTGGCCCCAAGAAATAGGAATGAATCAAGCTCGCTCGGGGGGTCCATAAGGCCTCCGGATGTGGATAGCGCGAATATTCTTGGAACAGGAATCAAGTACTCGGGGTCTTACGGGACACAAGTGAGCATAAAAACCAAATAACAGATATTGCTCACCGGTGCCACTTTCATTAGTTATCCCATTACTACTCAGATTAAGTTGTTTAGGTACCTCGTTATTCATCAGACACTCACATACCCTACACATGCTGTTCTACGACTCGCATGGCTCAAACAACTCCTGTAGTAATGGCTCATGGGATGGAGGAACAAGCTTCGGTGGGGGTCTAAAAGTAAAAGCTATGCAATACTTGGGATTCAATTTAATGCAATCGCGACTCAATGATGCAAGAATAAGAAAGAGGCAATAGGTACTATATGTATGCAAGCATGTGGTAGTGCTTGCCTGGCATCTCAGTTGAAGCAAGGAATGGATCTGGGTAGTGCTCCTGGTTCTCTTGATATATCCCCTGCTCAGCGTCTATTCGAAGAAGAACCAAACGAACAAGGGCCGCCATAAATAAGGTGCACAATCATATGAATAAATGCATCAAGCAAACAATCATGCCATGATGAATGATGCACAATTTGCATGGCAATTAAGTAGCATGGCATGGGTGAGGTGTGGAATACAATATTAAAGCATTTTATTTAGTTTTGAGCTCATTTTATTCTCATATTAGTTGCTGTATACTTCATATTTATATGATGCATGCTTCAATTCAAACCATGGAATGCATAAACAGAAAGGTCTCGTCGAGCTAATCATTTTAGACCTATTATTTATTAAATTTGGACTTATAAATCAAAAGTTATTAATTATTTAAGAAAAGGGCAATTTGTTGTAATTTAAATAAACTTGGAAATTTAAGTGTCCAAAATATATTTTGGATTGCATATTTGAAATCCTCACATTTTTCTGATTTGAAAACATGTATTATTTGGATTATTTGGATTAATATTTGAAAAGTTATTTGAAAACAGAATTTAAATTGGATTTGAAATAATTAGAAAAGATTTGAATTTAAACAGAAAAGATAAATACTTTTTATACCCAGACAGATTCAGCCATCGTCACGACAGTGGGTCGGTTTGACCGGGACGCACGCCAGCAAAAACGCTTTTACACCGTTGAGCTAGCCCTAGAGGATGACAGGCCTAATGGCTGCCTGCCTGGGTCAGCGCCGAATAACGGGCTGGGCTGCCAGTGGACCGAGCGAGGGAGCGGGTTGAGGATGAGAAGCTGGGGCTCTTTGCAAGTTTGCCTGGTGGTCGTCTGGTGGGCCAGGGTACCTGGGTTGAGCGAGACAAACAGAGGGGGTATCGCAAAACGACCACGCCAAGACCGCTTTTCTTCTGTCTCGCGACCGATCGGTGGGCGGCATGGGCGGGGAATCGACCGGCGACCTCACGCACGCTGGCACGGCTACCGCTGCGGTGGGCGTGGTTGTCGTGGAGGCGGACGGCCTAGATAGGGCTTGATGCGCAGCAGAAGCGAAAGCAGACACGCGACGCCGGCGCACGGAGGCCGTTCGACGGATGGTCTGGCGCGACCAGGCAACGGTAGTGGAGAGGAGCATGTCTAGGAGGGTTAGGGGCTCACCGCGAGTGGCTTGACGTGGTTGGATCGGCCTGGGGCGCAGGGAGACGGCGATGATGCAGACGGCGCTTAGGGTTTCGGCTCACAAGGCCGATCGGTGGCTCAGTGCTTCTCCCGCTCGGCCTGCATGTCGACGTGGGGAGCTCATGTCCTCCTCGACAGCCACAACACCACGCCGCCTCGTCACTGGTGGATGCCGGGCCGACGGGCCGGCGATGGGGAAGCAGTGGTGGAGCGGGCGGGGCGGAGCGGCTGGCGCCTGGGGGATCGGGCGGAGGTCAGCGCGGCGGGGCAGAGCGGGGGGGGGGTAGATAGGAAGAGGGAGACGCCGTGGGGGAGGGTAGATGGGAAAAGGTGGCTCGGCCACCTTTTCTCTCCTTCTTCACGTGCTCGGTTCGGCCAGGGCAGGGGCAGGTAGGGGAGCTGTCAGGTGGGGTAGGGGCAGCTGTGGTCGGGTTGGTTCGGCTGGGGCCCTAGGGCAGAGAGAGAGCAAGAGAGGAGAGGCTCTGCTAGGGGTGGAGCTAGGCCTGCAGAGCTAGGTTGGGAGCTAGGGTTGGGGGTGGTAGCTAGGGCGGGGAGAGGTGACCAGGAGAGAGGGTGGCCGTGGGGCCAGCTAGGTAGGCCATGGTGGGGTGGCTCGGCTTAGAAGGAGGAGAGAAAGAGGGGGTGCTTAGGGTTTAGGTTTAGAGAGGGGTATGGTAGATTAGATGAGATGGAGAGGTAGGTTTAGGGTTTGAAGAGAGGGGGAAAGGTTAGTTGCTAGGGTGTTCATTTGTCAAGACCAATGCCAAGCACAAACCAAACCCCAACAAGATCAAGGCTAGAGAAGAGAGGAAAAGGGTGATGGTTTTGCAAAAGATCTACTCAAAATGCAACTAAAACCAAAACTAGCAAAAGATGGTTCTTGCATGGCCCATGCATGATATTTAATGCCATGCTTATGTTGTGAAAACAAGATGATTTACATGGCATTATTACTATGCATTCCAAAATGTGGAGTAAGGCCTAAGCAAAAAGGATTTAGAGATAGCTCCAAGGGGAATAGATGGAGATGATCATGTTTGAGTAAGATTGGGACGTGCTAGTGTGTATGTTCCACTAGATGATCAATAGTCCCAAACTATTCCAACATGAGCATAATTCCATGATAAACCATATGGAAGCTAGAAGAAAGGGTCCCACTCACAAGGCATGCAAGGTGGCCATGTGGCTCTCATATCTCAATATTGTGAAAACAACATGATGCTAAGATGAGAGCATGTGGAATAGAATTGGATCCATCCCAACCCACATGAGCTAGAGGTAAACTCAATAAATGCCAAGCTCATATTTAGTTGGATGGTGGAATTATAAGGTGGTGAAAGAAAGGTGGTAGGGTTAATAAGAGATATGCCCCCAACTCAACTTGGGCATTAAACAATATATCAAGAACCAAATACAATATCAAGAGGCAAATACAATTAATAATGCATATGAGATAAGAACCAAACCAAAAAGGGTTTTATATGATGCTCAAATGCAAGGAGGCATGATGACATGAGCATGATATAATGATGATGCAACAATTATATATTTGAAGTAGCCAATATATTACTAGACCAAGTAGCATTACAATTGTTAGACAATTGGGATGCTACAACTCTCCCCCACTAAACAGGAATCTCGCCCCGAGATTCTAGGAAGAAGAAGACACAAAGAGGGTAGGGTACTTGGCACGGAGATCATCTTCACGTTCCCAAGTGGCTTCATCAACGGAATGGTGCGACCATCGCACCTTGCGTAACTTGATGGACTTGTTGCAAGTCCTTCTTTCTGCGACTTCAAGGATTTTTGTGGGGTGTTCTTGATAAGACAGGTCTTCTTGGAGATTGATAAGCTCATGGTCCACGGTCCTGCCGGGATCCTTGAAGCACTTCTTGAGCTGAGAGATGTGGAAAACATCATGGACCTTGAGTTTTTCCGGCAGCTCAAGAGCATAAGCAACTTCTCCTCTTCTTCCACGAATTTTGAAAGGACCGATGTATCTAGGAGCCAGCTTCCCTTTGATACCAAAACGGTGCGTGCCTCTCATGGGAGTGACACGAAGGTAAACGAGATCACCAGGGACATACTCCATGTCCGTGTGCTTCCTGTCATAATTGCTCTTCCGACTTTGAGCAATCCTCGATTTTCGAGAATGATGTGAACCTTCTCCTCCGCTTGAGTCACAATGTCGAGGCCAAACAAGATCCTTTCACCGCACCCGACCAACCAATCGGAGTTCTGCATTTTACCATAGAGAGCCTCAAATGGTGCCATCTTTAAACTTTTCCGAAGCTGTTGTTGTAAGAGAACTCAGCATAAGGAAGACATTCTTCCCACTTCATGCCAAAGAGATGACGAAGCACGAAGCATATCCTCCAGAATCGGATTGATCCTTTCAACTTGTCCTTGCGACTGAGGGTGGTAAGCTGTGCTGAAGTTCAACTTTGTTCCCAAAGCATTTTGGAATCTCTCCCAGAACTTGGAAGTGAAGATACTTCCAAGGTCTAAACTGATCTCGAGGAACCCCATACGAGAGACAATTGTTGATATAGAGCTCCGCCAACTGAATTGCGTAAATGGTTTCCTTGACGGGAAGAAGTGAGCCACTTTAGAAAGCCTGTCAATGACAACAAAGATTGCATTGTTGCCCTTCTCGACCTAGGAAAACCAGTGATGAAGTCCATCTCCACTTTCTCCCATTTCCATTCCGGGGTTTCAATGGCTGTAGAAGACCGAAGGTTTCGATGAACAGCTTTCACTCATGCGGACATCACACTCGAGACATACTTGGCACAATACCTTTTCAAACCAGGCCACCAATATTGTGTTTTCAAGTCCATGTACATCTTTGTGCTGTGGTGGATAGAAAGAATGTAATCGTCGCCTCCTTGAGAACTTGCTCTCTCAAACCCGGTAGTTCGAACAAACATCCGTGTTCAAAGAAAAGCGTGCCTTGATCATCGACGTGAAAGGACTCATACTTGAAGCTGAAGCCTAGAGATGATCTTTCTTGTGTGCGGATCACTGTTGAGAAGAGCGAACCTTTTCTTCCAAGAGAGGTGTTGCTAGAAGGTTCAGAGATACCCTTGTTCCACAATTTCAGTGTTGAGTGACGGAATTCCTCGCACAAGATAGGTCGTTGTTGTTCCATCATGAGGTTGTTGACATAAGCTTTGCCGAGAGCATCCGCCATGACATTAGCTTTGCGGAGTGTAGTTGATGGTCAAATCAAGTCATTGATTGCTTCAATCCATCTCCTTTGTCAAGGTTGAGATCAGGCTGAGTAAAGATATACTTCAGACTCTTGTGATCGAAAAAGATCTCACAACGGTTGCCAAGCAAGTAGTGCCTCCATACTTTTAAAGCAAAGACAATCCTGCATGAGCTCGAGGTCATGTGTAGGATAGTTGATCTCATGCGTCTTCAATCGACGAGAGGCATAAGCAACAACTTGTTTTTCTTGCATAAGGACCGCACCCAATCCATGCAAAGAAGCGCACGGAAGATCTGAAACGGCTTGGAGGTATCCGAGGAACCAAGATCGGTGGAAGTGAGCTTCTTTGAGTGTCTCAAAGCTTGCTTGACATGCAGAGTCCAAAGGTACTTCTTGCCTTTCTTTAGGAGATCGGTAAGAGGCTTCGCTATCTTCGAGAAGTTCTGAACGAAGCGACGGCAATAACTAGCCAAACCAAGGAAACTCCGCACTTGCTTGACATTAACAGGAGGGAGACATTAAACAATGGTCTTCACAGTTTCCGGGTTGACTGCAATGCCCTTGGCAGAGATGACATGACCAAGATAGGTTACTTGAGGCAGCCAAAACTCACACTTGGAGAACTTTGCATACAAGCGGTTCTCACGAAGCTTGCTTAGGACACACCGGAGGTGTTCTTCATGCTCTTCTCGTGACTTAGAATAGACTAGGATGTCATCCAGATAGACCACAACGAACTTGTCAAGATACTCCATGAAAACCGAGTTCATGAGCCTCGAGAAGGTGGCAGGCGCGTTGGTGAGACCGAAAGACATGACCGTGTACTCATACAGGCCATAGCGGTGGTGAAAGCTGTTCTGAACATCTTCCTTGCGAATCTTGATTTGGTGATAACCACTCCTCAAGTCCACTTAGAGAAAACCACAGCCCAAATTAGCTGATCAAAAGATCATTAATCCGCGGAAGGGGATATTTATTCTTGATGTTTTAGCATTGAGAGCCCGATAGTCAACACAAAGTCTATCAGTCTGGTCTCGCTTCTTCACAAAGAGAGTTGGGCTACCCCAAGAAGAAGTACTATGCTGAATGAAACCCAACTTCTCTTGTTCATCAAGTTGACGTTTGAGTTCAGCCAACTCAGCAGGACCCATTTTATAAGGCCGCTTGGAGATAGGAGCGGTACCAGGTTCAAGCTCAATAACAAACTCAACCTCACGATTCGGAGGCATACCGCAACTCTTCAGAAAGACATCTGGGAACTCACAGAGACCGGAACACTCGAATAGCTTCCATAGCATCAACATTCAGAGCCGCCAAAGAGAAAAGCTGGATAGCAGGAGTCGACTTGGAGAATAGACTATATGGCCTTGAGAATCTTCAGAGAAACCGGCGCTCAAAGACAATCAATCACAGCTGCATTTGCTGTCAACCAATCCATGCCCAAGATGACATCAATGTCAGAATTGCCCAGAACAATTAAGGACGCCGAGAACGAAGAGCCACCAATCTCAACTTGATTGCCATGGCTGATATAAGCAGCCCTCATGTTTGAACCAGGAGATAGGACCCTTAACTGCTTAAGGAGAGGTTCCATAGCTAACACATTCTCATCTGCAAACTTGGTTGACACAAAAGAATGCGATGCACCAGAATCAAACAAAACTCTTGCAGGAACTGAGTTAACGGGAAGCATACCCATCACAACTCCAGGTGCATGCTCAGCTTGAGCGGCGTTGATGCAGTTGGCACGAGCAACAGTAGACCCGGGCTTGGTGTTGATGTTGAGAGCCCGAGGTGGTGGTGCACGAACCAAAGGAGAGCTTGCCGCAGATCTTGGAGGTGGTGGAGGAAGAGCCTTGTTCTTCATCGGACAGTTCCATTGTTGATGCCCAGAGTCTCCACAAGTGTAACAAGCACCAGGTGGACGTGGAGCAACGTAGCTGGGACTCCGCCAGCGCTCAGGTAGTGGTGGTTGTAGCCCCCGGAGCCGCAGTGAAGAAGTTTGGTGGCCTTGCAGCGTAGCTTGAAGGTCTTGGAGCCGGAGCGACTGGGGTGTTAGGAACCCGCACACGACGCTTAGAAGGAGCCGACATAGTGAAGAGCTTGCTGCATCACGGCTGTGCTTCTTTGACTCAAACACTTGCCTACTTGCCTCTTCCCGTAGAGTCAGTATGCTGAAGTTCCAGAAAAGACGCCGGCCTTGCATGTGTGATTGCATACTTGATCGATGCATTGAGCCCTTGCCTGAACCTCTTTTGCTTCTTCTTGTCATCAGAGATCTCATCGCCACCATAACGAGAAAGGTTCATGAAGTTCCTGATGTAAGTGTTGACATTATCATTGCCCTGCTTCAGGTTAAGAAACACTTCCTTCATTCTCTCCATGACAATTTCTGACAGATACTGCTCCTTGAAAGCTCCAGTGAACTGTCCCCAAGTAGGCTGAAAACCATTGCAGCTTGCCTTCGTAATTCTCCCACCAGAGCTGCATCTCCTTGAAGGTGAGTAGCACACTTTACCCATTCTTGCTCGGGAACATCAGGTTGCCAAGAACCTTGACATCTCACGCAGCCAATCATCAGATCAAGTGGTTGATCGAAACATCAAACCGACGAGGGTTGAACTTCAGGAAGCTTTTGATGTCCCTCGCTTGGGAGGTGGAGGTAGCGACACAAACTCGTTCCTCCCGACACTTTCTCGAATCGCTGCCGGTTCTCATTGCATTCTCGCCAAGGCATTGGCGATGCTTGACAAAGCGCCCCGCTCAGTTGTATGTCCTCCTCGAATCGGCGTGGTGGTGCCATCCTGCGATTGATATAACACACAAGTCAGTACTATGATGGAGAATAATAATATTCCAAAATAGTACCAAGATGGAATTACTCAAGATTAAAGGATACAATTTACTAAGATGATATTAAAATATCAACGAAGTTCAAAGCACCTAGAAGATATTAAGCATATCGCACACGACTGAAAAGGAGTGTGGTACACAAATATATCAAAGAAAAATTTTCCACAAATTTCGGCATTAAAATACCAATAGATGCGCAAAATTACTTAACGAATCAAGATTAGTGACTCTACCAATTCAATATACAAGAGCGAATGATAAGAGTAGTGGTATGGTCGCGACTCCATCCCGCACCCAAATCATTACTCCGCACATGAACAAGTAAAACACACATCTCAACACCTTCTTCTTACGATGATCCTAAAGATTAGCAACTACGGAAACGAACACACAACAGAAGATAGCGCCGGATAACAAAGAGTAAGACAGATCGCGTCGGTATAGAACGAATCAGATGGATCGCGTCGGTTTGCAAAAGCCTGTCGGTATGGAATGTACCAACAGTTGATAACCAAAAGGCCGATAAGATAACAACTTGGATGCAACAGATAGACAAAGATTTACACAGACACACACACACACACAGATACACAACCTATGGTACTACGGAAACCCAGAACACGTGAATCCTAGTTTGAATTTGAGAAGAGGATTGAAAACGTTACACTTCCTTACCAGAAAGGGTGGGTGGGTGGGTAAGAAGAAAAGTGGAAGCAGTCCTACTCTCGCGTTTTGCTTTTCCCTAACATACATAACTACCAAAATATTTGCTAGACAGACAACGACCATTTGGCTGAGACCCTGAAGGGCGGGATGGCTCTGATACCAATTGTAACTACCTCGGTGAATTATGCTCCTAGTTACAAGCCTAGATGAGCAGAAATGGTTGAAACAGTACGGTGGGGCCCAAATGCCACTCACAGGTAGACCTCTCGGCCGTCCCAACCATTTCCATACATCGGGACAAGAACGGGCGCGAATCGGCGTGAAGGGATCAACTACATACACAAATGAGTATGTATGCAAGCCACCATACAAGAGTACATCAGAGCCATTCCATCTAAAAAGAAAGGAAATATAGCAACGCCATACGGCAAGATCCAAACGTCCTAGATAGATATAATAGTTTAGGATATCTCCTCATACATCAATCAACAGAGTATCAAGCGGAAGCGGAAGACAAAATCCGAGTACGGATAAGAAGCAAATCGGCATAAGATGCCCATAAATAAGCAGATCCCGCCCACAGATCTCACGGATCCCCGTTCCCGGAATCTCTACACCAAATGATCGTTGCCCACATCGTCCGTCTCTTCCACCCAGTATCCATCTTGCGAGTGTACTGCTCATCAGAACCAATAATTTATCGTGTGAGACCCTAGGGGTACTCGGCAAGTCTTTATGCCTCTAAAGGGACACAACACAGGGTGACGATTGCAGCAAAAGATAAACCCTAGCAATTCTATAGATACTGCTAACCATCCGCCTAACCGAGATGACGGATGTCCGTGAATTAATATCAACAGTTATAACAGTTATAAAGGTAATCTTAACCGATCCATCCTCCTCCTCGCCATCGACGAGGAAGCGGATGAACACCCCATCCGTTGGCAGTTTTATTAACCATTCCATGAGTGTTGCACTATTTACTAGGCGGTACCTAGTCTAGACAGTTAAAAGCGGTACTTTAGTTGTTCTTGTCTATGATCGAGAACTGTGCTCCAAGTCGTCCATAACGGACACGGCTTTGAAAGTTTTACCTGCAGGGTGCACAAATAGCAACACACACTCGATATGCCTCGGAAAAACCAAATCAAAACCCAACGAGACACGACAAAGCAATTACAGGATTAGAAATATTTGAGGGGCCACCCTTTAAGTAGATCCCTAGCGAAGTCGGACGGCTCAAACGGGCTTAAGGTTGTGGAGGTACAGAAACGATCGGGAACCCGAACTGTGGATCGGGCTTGTCGACACAACAAATCGGGCCACGATCCTAAATAAGACAAGGTGCAAGACTCGCACAATTTAAATAAAGCGAAAGCATGGCATAAGTACAGGATAGTAAATAAAACCTCAAACTAGTTTGTGGCCCCAAGAAATAGGAATGAATCAAGCTCTGGCTCAGGGGGGTCCATAAGGCCTCCCGGATGTGGATAGCGCGAATATTCTTGGAACAGGAATCAAGTACTCGGGGTCTTACGGGACACAAGTGAGCATAAAAACCAAATAATGAATATTGCTCACGGTGCCACTTTCATTAGTTATCCCATTACTACTCAGTTAAGTTGTTTAGGTACCTCGTTATTCATCAGACACTCACATACCCTACACATGCTGTTCTACGACTCGCATGGCTCAAACAACTCCTGTAGTAATGGCTCATGGGATGGAGGAACATGCTTCGGTGGGGGTCTAAAAGTAAAAGCTATGCAATACTTGGGATTCAATTTAATGCAATCGCGACTCAATGATGCAAGAATAAGAAAGAGGCAATAGGTACTATATGTATGCAAGCATGTGGTAGTGCTTGCACAGCTCGATTGAAGCAAGGAATGGATCTGGGTAGTGCTCCTGGTTCTCTTGATATATCCCTCGCCTATTCAAGAAGAACCAAGCGAACAAGGTAGCCATAAATAAGGTGCACAATCATATGAATAAATGCATCAAGCAAACAATCATGCCATGATGAATGATGCACAATTTGCATGGCAATTAAGTAGCATGGCATGGGTGAGGTGTGGAATACAATATTAAAGCATTTTATTTAGTTTTGAGCTCATTTTATTCTCATATTAGTTGATGTATACTTCATATTTATATGATGCATGCTTCAATTCAAACCATGGAATGCATAAACAGAAAGGTCTCGTCGAGCTAATCATTTTAGACCTATTATTTATTAAATTTGGACTTATAAATCAAAAGTTATTAATTATTTAAGAAAAGGGCAATTTGTTGTAATTTAAATAAACTTGGAAATTTAAGTGTCCAAAATATATTTTGGATTGCATATTTGAAATCCTCACATTTTTCTGATTTGAAAACATGTATTATTTGGATTATTTGGATTAATATTTGAAAAGTTATTTGAAAATGAATTTAAATTGGATTTGAAATAATTAGAAAAGATTTGAATTTAAAAAAAGAAATAATAAATACTTTTACCCAGAGATTCATCATCCACTTGTCATTTGAGGGTGGGCTGTCTGGACGACGCTTAGCCAAAACGCTTTACACCGAGTTGAGCTAGCCCTAGAGGAGGATGACAGGGTGGCAATGGCTCGGGCTGGCGTCATGACGGCCCATGGGGCTGCCAGTGGACGAGCGAGGGCGGTTGAGGACAGAGAAGCTGGGGCTCTTTGCAAGTTTGCCTGGGTGGTCTGTCGGTGGGCCAGGGTACTGGGTTGGCAGAGACAACAG
Source organism: Avena insularis (assembly GCA_023614405.1). Taxonomy (NCBI): domain Eukaryota; kingdom Viridiplantae; phylum Streptophyta; class Magnoliopsida; order Poales; family Poaceae; genus Avena; species Avena insularis. Next base: position 109,036 of record JAJUPC010000469.1, on the reverse strand, counting down.
AGGGGTATCGGAAAACGACCACGCCAGACTGTTTTTCTTCTCTGTCTCATGTGACCGATCGGTGGCGGCAATGGCGGGGAATCGATCTGGCGACCTCACGACGCAGCTGGCGGCTACCGCTATGTGGGCTGGCGTGGTTGTCGAGGGGCGGACGGGCCTAGATAGGGCTTGATGCGCAGCAGAAGCGAGCAGACACGCACGCGACGCCGGCGCACGGAGGCCGTTCGACGGATGGTCCGGCGCGACCAGGCAACGGTAGTGGAGAGGAGCATGTCTAGGAGGGTTAGGGGCTCACCGCGAGTGGCTTGACGTGGTTGGATCGGCCTGGGGCGCAGGGAGACGGCGATGATGCAGACGGACGGCGGTTTAGGGTTTCGGCTCCAAGGCGTCGATCGGTGGCTCGGGTGATTCTACTGCTCGGCTCCGGGTACAGGTCGACGTTGGGGAGCTCCGCGGTCCTCCTCGACAGCCACAACACCACGCTCGCCTCCTCGTACTGCTGGTGGATGCCGAAGCCGACGGTGGCCGGCGATGGGGGAAGCTGGTGGTGGAGAGGGAGGGGAGGAGCGGCAGGCGCCTGGGGGATCTGGAGGAGGTCAGAGAGGCGGGGCAGAGAGGTGGGGGGTAGATAGGAAGAGGGAGACGCCGTGGGGGAGGGTAGATGGGAAAAGGTGGCTCGGCCACCTTTTCTCTCCTTCTTCACGTGCTCGGTTCGGCCAGGGCAGGGCAGGGGCAGGTAGGGGAGCTGCCAGGTGGGGTAGGGCAGGCCAGGGTCGGGTTGGTTCGGGCTGGGGCCCCTAGGGCAGAGAGAGAGCAAGAGAGGGAGAGGCTCGGGCTAGGGGTGGAGCTAGGCTCGGGTAGAGCTAGGTTGGGAGCTAGGGTTGGGGGTGGTAGCTAGGGCAGGGAGAGGTGACCAGGGAGAGAGGGTGGCCGGTGGGGCCAGCTAGGGTAGGCCATGGTGGGGTGGCTCGGCTTAGAAGGAGGAGAGAAAGAGGGGGTGCTTAGGGTTTAGGTTTAGAGAGGGGTATGGTAGATTAGATGAGATGGAGAGGTAGGTTTAGGGTTTGAAGAGAGGGGGAAAGGTTAGTTGCTAGGGTGTTCATTTGTCAAGACCAATGCCAAGCACAAACCAAACCCCAACAAGATCAAGGCTAGAGAAGAGAGGAAAAGGGTGATGTGGTTTTGCAAAAGATCTACTCAAAATGCAACTAAAACCAAAACTAGCAAAAGATGGTTCTTGCATGGCCCATGCATGATATTTAATGCCATGCTTATGTTGTGAAAACAAGATGATTTACATGGCATTATTACTATGCATTCCAAAATGTGGAGTAAGGCCTAAGCAAAAAGGATTTAGAGATAGCTCCAAGGGGAATAGATGGAGATGATCATGTTTGAGTAAGATTGGGACGTGCTAGTGTGTATGTTCCACTAGATGATCAATAGTCCCAAACTATTCCAACATGAGCATAATTCCATGATAAACCATATGGAAGCTAGAAGAAAGGGTCCCACTCACAAGGCATGCAAAGGTGGCCATGTGGCTCTCATATCTCAATATTGTGAAAACAACATGATGCTAAGATGAGAGCATGTGGAATAGAATTGGATCCATCCCAACCCACATGAGCTAGAGGTAAACTCAATAAATGCCAAGCTCATATTTAGTTGGATGGTGGAATTATAAGGTGGTGAAAGAAAGGTGGTGGGGTTAATAAGAGATATGCCCCCAACTCAACTTGGGCATTAAACAATATATCAAGAACCAAATACAATATCAAGAGGCAAATACAATTAATAATGCATATGAGATAAGAACCAAACCAAAAAGGGTTTTATATGATGCTCAAATGCAAGGAGGCATGATGACATGAGCATGATATAATGATGATGCAACAATTATATATTTGAAGTAGCCAATATATTACTAGACCAAGTAGCATTACAATTGTTAGACAATTGGGATGCTACACACAGCAACGTCCTCGACAGCAACCAGAAACAACCGCCGCCGTTCCCAACTCCGACGAGGAATTACGCCTGACCCCGAGCGCCCCTCGTCCGACCAACACCTCCCCGAGCATCACCATGACCTCCTGAGCCCGGTGAGCATCTCCTCTTTCTCTCTCGCTTTCTGCATCGCCGGCACAGTCATCAACCGACCGTTCCGCCGCCGGTAGCCACCGCTCCGCCGCCAGTATTTGGTCAACACGATATTAACCGCAGGATCTAGATCAGACGCACGAGATAGAATCACTTAACGTGAAGGGGTATGTCCTCTGGATCGCACGATTAGATTAGATCCAACACACCGCAGCACTCGATCCGGCCGAACCGGTATCGACCAGTAAGAACACGCCGCGTGGCCAGTATTAGATCTGAATTAGAATTTGAGAACAGAAACTTTTGCCAATTTCAAACCTTTGTATCTTTCGATCCACACGTCCAAATTTTACAAATTTGATGTCATTGGAATCAGCAAGACAAGCTCTAGCCAACCCTGCCCTTAGTTTAGCAAATAGTATTTGTTAGCTTGTTTGATTTTGCAGATTCTTTTGTGTGCTTGCTAACATTAGAAAAATCATTTAAAAATGATTCTTAGGTTAAAACCTTTGCAAATTGGTTTGTTGTGACCTTACTGACCCTAGGAACCAACCCATAGTTTGGAAAATGATTTTGGAAAAGAATAGGATGGATTAATTAGTTTAGTCCATTTCTAGCTAATTAAAAACCATTGTTTTGTTTATGAAAATGCTTTCATAAAGAAAACTTTGAGAAAATGTTTTGGACCAAACCTACTGACCCAAACACCAAGTTTTGCAATAGCAACTCATTTGGTGAACCCTATAGGTTAGTGCCTTAGTAAAAATATTTCTACACCACATAGAATGACACTTTGTTTTGAAAATGGTTTTATAGTGAAACCTTTTGCAAATGACTTAGCCACTTCACAAAATGACCAATAGGTGTGCCCAAATGTCTATGACCCATTAGGAACCCCTTTTCAAACAAATCAAAGCTTGGCATGCTTGCATGCATTACTTGAACTTTGCCACTTTGGTAAATGACCAATTTGGATCTTACAAAGTTTAGGAATCTAATAGAGACCCGCTTTGCAAATGACTTTGCCATTTTGGTAAATGACCAATTTGGAACTTACAAAGTTAGAAGCCTAGTGAAGACCATCCTTACAATAGAACCAACCTTTGCATGCTTATGCATGACTTAGATCCCATTACTTTGTGTGTGAAAAATTGTTTGTTTGACTTTGTTATTTTATGTGTGTAGTTTTGCTTGATTGGTAGATTAAGTTTGTGCCTTGCTTGATTAAATTGTAGTGACTTGAAGAGTGTGAGTGTTGCAAGGACAAGGAGTGAACCTATACCCTCTACCAAAAAGGCAAGTGATATCATCATGAATATTCCATTCCTATATTTTATATATGCATTAGTATTATTTTTCTAAGTATAGGACTTGCATGGTTTTGCTAAGTACAAGCTATTCTTGGGAAAACCTATTAGGTGAAACCTTAGTGAAAATTACCTAAGTCAAGATTCCTATTACTATCATGCTTAGCCTAGCTATTAGAAAACAAGGGTGGTTTATATATTCACACTATGGAAAAATATTCTAAGTCTTTGGACTTGTTTTTATTTAACAAAACAACTAAGTAATGAATCACCTGGGTGGAATGGAAGGAATGGTTTATGTTGAGTGGTTCACAAGGCCATGACATGGCTTGTGTATCTCACTTGTGGATGGCCACCCAGGAAACAAAGAGATTTGAGATGTCAAATGTTGAGAAGCTTCAAGTGCAACCACTTGGCATTATGGGCTCTGCCATGATCTTAGGATGCTAGAACTTAGTCTCTTGGACAGTGGGTGGTAGATGGGATGATAGGTTGGAACGTGTCCATTTGACTAAGGAAAGGCTACTGAAGGATCATTCTTGGGAAACCAAGGCTTGTGGGGAAAGTGCACCACCTCTGCAGAGTGTAAAACCTAAGTACTTAGCCATGTCCCTGGTAAAGGACAATTTGAGCATCAAGACATGGAAACTTCAAGAATCTCATCACTCCAATTTCTAAATAAAACTTGTGGGTGAACAAGGGTTAAAAGGATCTTCAGTCATTGATTGGTAGATGCCCTGAGTGGATCTGGAGTCTTTGATTGATAGATGCCTTGGGTGTTTTGCCAAACAAAACTTAGTGTTTTCAAAAGTTAAGGAAAAATCTATTTTGAGCAAAGCAAGCCTAAGCTCCACCAGCCAAATGCATATAGTATTATAGTCCACTTAAAATATACTAAGGTATCACTTGCCAATACAATTCCAATGTATTGACCCTTGTGGCTGTAACTTGTAATGTTGCAGGTTTGATTGATTTTAGTGAAGAATGATTGATTGATTAGGATTACAAAGTCTACAACCAACATCTGCCTGTGGCACTTTGAAGATGAAGGACCCATGACTATAGTTATTCCGCTGCAATGTAATGTAAATAGCCAATGAGCTATGTTTGATGTAATAAAATTATTTTATTCCTGGTTATAAAGTTGTATATGACCTTTGTTTCTTGATATTACATCTAAACTGTGGATGCTAGCTATTGATCCAGGGACTAGCATTGTAAACACAGGGGACTCAATCTTATTAAAGGTTGGGGACGCTACAGATGGTATCAGAGCATTGTGTTGCCTGTAGGATTTGTAACCCTAGGATTGGACAAAAACCCTTAGACAATAGGAGTTGTCTTATTCCAAAACTTATTTACAAAACAAATCTTGTAAACTCTTTCCTCAATCATTTTTTGGTTTCAACTCTACTTCTCTTCTTCTTCAAAACTTGATGGAAAAGCCTACCCCATGACCAAAGACTTCATCATGAGCAAAGGACTTCTTCAACACTTCCAACTCTAATGACTTCAACTTCTTCAACTCCAATGACTTCAGCATTTTCAGCATGTTCACCAAGGACTTCCAACTTGGATACCACTAAGGACTACAAGAGAGACAAGAAATTTTGCTCAAGAATTGAAGACTAAGGAAACACAACTTAGAAAGAACCATCATCACCTTTGAAGATTTGTGACCAAGACACAAAAATTCTCCAAGGAAACAAAGATCTCATTCAAGAAGAATCAACCAAGAAGGATGGAAAGATCACAAGTGAACCATATAGATGGACCACCATATTTTAGTTAAGTCAAACCCACCAACTTATGTGGTGTAACAAAAATATTTTGTTGCCTAAGTGTGTGCTTGAAACTGTTGTTTGAGTGAAATGTTTGGTTTGTGATTGCTTGCATTTTTGCTTGTGTGAAATGTGAAGTGTGTGAATAGAATTGACTTCTTAGAAAAACCTTTTGCCTATTCTAATCCCAATCCAACCCCAAACAGATGACTTCTCCAAGAGACTCCAACATCAAGGATGGTGACAACAACAACAACCAAGAGGACAGCATGAGAGAACTCATAGCAACCCAACACCAGTTGAGCCAAGAGACAACTCAGCTTTTAGCCAATAACAATGGACTAGACCCAGCCATACAAAGGATTTTGAAACTTCAATCCCAACTGTTGCAAGGATTGGTTACTCAAGTGATCAACATGGAAGAAAACTATCCCAAAAGAGTGTATGACAACAAGGATGACAAGAATATTATTCTAGAAGGAACCCAAGCTAGCAATACTTTTGGATACAAGGATCATGCACCCAAGGAGCATGAAGATCAATGCCCCAAGAAGAGAGGAAGATCTCCCATTTATGAAGAGCATGAACTAGAAGAACCCCTAGCTTTGGAGAGACCCAAGAAGAAGAAGAAATACCTCAACACTAACAAGAAGGATATTACTCAAGAGCAATGTTACACTTGCAAAGAGATGGGACACTATTACAATGAATGCCCAGAAAAGAAGAACCAAGGAAATAAACAAGAGGCAATGATACTAAAGGAAAAGAAAGATATCAGCCAACTGATATGTTACAATTGCAAGAACCCAGGACACTATGCAAGCAATTGTCCAGAAAAGATGAAGAACAAGATAAACAAGTCTATGGAAAATCTCAACCTTGGCCCATGAGTCAAGTGAGAAAATAAAGGACACGATGCAGAAGTTTTCCAAGATTCCAAGCAAGCCAAGATGTAGTTTAGTTGGAAAATTTTTAAGGGTGGTAGTACCCTAGTTGCTTTTGAGCCAACTTATAACCCCTAGCCTTCCCAAATCTCGGGACGAGATTTATTTTAAGGGTGGTAGCCTGTCACATCCCAAGATTTTCCAAATCTTGTAATGTGAAAATTAAATAAACAAAATAAATCTTTGTTGAAAATCAGGGTGAAAAGAAACTTTTTTTTTTCTAAAAGGAGACTTAAAATCCCATCTTGAACAAACTTTGGTAGAAGTTTGAATTCAACAAAAATCCAAATCAAGGGAAATGCATTCCTGAATGAAGGTATCTGGAAATTTGAACACTTGGAAAATAAATCCAAAACCCTAAACCCTAATGGAAGGAAATCATTTTCCAAGTTATCTCCAAATCCATGGATTTGATCCATACCAAATTTGATCAACAAATAATCACAAAGGATCAAGAAAGACCTTGGAGATTGGTTTCACTTAGTTTGGAACTATAGGCAAAAATCTTGTGAATATAATAAGATAAGGAAATTGAATTTCCAAAAGCTAATAAAGCCCTTACCAAAGCCCATACCAATTGGTGATCAATAATCCTAAAGGGATTTATAAAGAAGAACCAAGGAAATAAACAAGAGGCAATGATACTAAAGGAAAAGAAAGATATCAGCCAACTGATATGTTACAATTGCAAGAACCCAGGACACTATGCAAGCAATTGTGTCATTGCATGTGTGTTCTTTTCATAATCGACCTATGGATCCACCTGTGTCATTGCATGTGTGCTCTTTTTACTAACAACAACTAGAGTCATTGCATGTGTGTTCTCTTCAGAGACCACACATGGATCCACCAGTGTCATTGCATGTGTGTTCTTTTTACTAACAACAACGAGAGAATCATTGCATGTGTGCTCTTTTCACAATCCATCTATGGATCCACCAGTGTCATTGCATGTGTGTTCTTTTTACTAACAACAACTGGAGTCATTTCATAACCGTTCTTTTCACATATCACATATGGATCCACCAGTGTCATTGAAATGTGTGTACTCTTCAGAGACCACACATGGATCCACCGGTGTCATTGCATGTGTGTTCTTTTTACTAACAACAACTAGAGTCATTGCATGTGTGTTCTTTTCACATACCACATATGGATCCACAAGTGTCATTGTATGTGTGCTCTTTTCACAATCCACCTATGGATCCACCAGTGTCATTGCATGTGTGTTCTTTTTACGAACAACAACCAGAGTCATTGAAATGTGTGTTCTTTTCACATACCACATATGGATCCACCAGTGTTATTGCATGTGTGCTTTTTTTTACTAACAACAACTCGGGTCATTGCATGTGTGTTCTCTTCAGAGACCACACATGGATCCAACAGTGTCATTGCATGTGTGTTATTTTCACAATCCACCTATGCATCCACCAGTGTCATTGCATGTGTGTTCTTTTTACTAACAACAACCAGAGTCATTGAAATATGTGTTCTTTTCACATACCAGATATGCATCCACCAGTGTCATTGCATGTGTGCTTTTTTTACTAACAACAACTAGGGTCATTGCATGTGTGTTCTCTTCAGAGACCACACATGGATCCACCAGTGTCATTGCATGTGTGTTCTTTTCACAATCCACATATGGATCCACTAGTGTCATTGCATATGTGGTCTTTTTACTAAAAACAACCAGAGCCATTAACATGTGTGTTCTCTTCAAAGACCACACATGGATCCACCAGTGTTATTGCATGTGTGCTTTTTTTTACTAACAACAACTGGGGCCATTACATGTGTGTTCTCTTCAGAGACCACACATGGATCCAACAGTGCCATTGCATGTGTGTTCTTTTCACAATCCACCTATGGATCCACCAGTGTCATTGCATGTGTGCTCTTTTCACAATCCACCTATGGATCCACCAGTGTCATTGCATGTGTGTTGTTTTAATAACAACAACTAGAGTCATTGAAATGTGTGTTCTTTTCACATACCACATATGGATCCACCAGCGTTATTGCATGTGTGCCTTTTTTCCTAACAAAAACTAGGGTCATTGCATGTGTGTTCTCTTCAGAGACCACACATGGATCCAACAGTGTCATTGCATGTATGTTCTTTTCAGAATCCACCTATGGATCCACTAGTGTCATTGCATGTGTGCTCTATTCACAATCCACCTATGGATCCATCAGTGTCATTGCATGTGTGTTCTTTTTACTAAGAACAACTAGAGTCATTGAAATGTGTGTTCTTTTCACATACCACATATGCATCCACCAGTGTCATTGCATGTGTGATTTTTTTACTAACAACAACTAGGGTCATTGCATGTGTGTTCTCTTCAGAGACCACACATGGATCCACCAATGTCATTGCATGTGTGTTCTTTTCACAATCCACATATGGATCCACCAGTGTCATTGCATGTGTGTTCTTTTTACTAACAACAATTGGAGTCATTGCATGTGTGTTCTTTTCACATACCACACATGGATCCACTAGTGTCATTGCATGTGTGCTCTTTTCACAATCCACCTATGGATCCACCAGTGTCATTGCATGTGTGTTCTTTTTACTAACAACAACTGGAGTCATTTCATGACCGTTCTTTTCACATACCACATATAGATCCACCAGTGTCATTGAAATATGTGTTCTCTTCAGAGACCACACATGGATGCACCAGTGTCATTGCATGTGTGTTCTTTTTACTAACAACAACCAGAGTCATTGCTTATGGATCCACCAGTGTCATTGCATGTGTGCTCTTTTTACTAACAAGAACCAAAGTCATTGTATGTGTGTTCTCTTCAGAGACCACACATGGATCCACCAGTGTCATTGCATGTGTGTTCTTTTTACTAACAACAACCAGAGTCATTGCATGTGTGTTCTTTTCACATACCACCTATGGATCCACCAGTGTTATTGCATGTGTGTTCTTTTTACTAACAACAACTAGAGTCATTTCATGACTGTTCTTTTCACATACCACATATGGATCCACCAGTGTCATTGAAATGTGCGTTCGCTTCAGAGACCAAACATGGATCCACCAGTGTCATTGCGTGTGTGTTCTTTTTACTAACAACAACTAGAGTCATTGCATGTGTGTTCTCTTCAGAGACCACACATGGATCCACCAGTGTCATTGCATGTGTGTTCTTTTTACTAACAACAACCAGAGTCATTGCATGTGTGTTCTTTTCACAATCCACCTATGGATCCACCAGTGTCATTGCATGTGTGCTCTTTTTACTAACAACAACCAGAGTCATTACCTGTGTATTCTCTTCAGAGACCACACATGGATCCACGAGTGTCATTGCATGTGTGTTCTTTTTACTAACAACAACTGGAGTCATTGCATGTGTGTTCTTTTCACATACCACACATGGATCCACCAGTGTCATTGCATGTGTGCTATTTTCACAACCCACCTATGGATCCACCAATGTCATTGCATGTGTGTTCTTTTTACTAACAACAACCAGAGTCATTGAAATGTGAGTTCTCTTCAGCGACCACACATGGATCCACCAGTGTCATTGCATGTGTGTTCTTTTTACTAACAACAACTGGAGTCATTGCATGTGTGTTCTCTTCAGAGACCACACATGGATCCACTAGTGTCATTGCATGTGTGTTCTTTTCACAATCCACCTATGGATCCACCAGTGTCATTGCATGTGTGCTCTTTATACTAACAACAACTAGAGTCATTGCATGTGTTCTCTTCAGAGACCACACATGGATCCACCAGTGTCATTGCATGTGTGTTCTTTTTACTAACAACAACCAGAGTCATTGCATGTGTGTTCTTTTCACATACCACCTATGGATCCACCAGTGTGATTGCATGTGTGTTCTTTTTACTAACAAGAACTGGAGTCATTTCATGACTGTTCTTTTCACATACCACATATGGATCCACCAGTGTCATTGAAATGTATGTTCCCTTTAGAGACCACACATGGATCCATCAGTGTCATTGCATGTGTGCTTTTTTACTAACAACATCTGGGGTCATTGCATGTGTGTTCTCTTCAGAGACCACACATGGATCCACCAGTGTCATTGCATGTGTGTTATTTTCACAATCCACCTATGGATCCACTAGTGTCATTGCATGTGTGCTCTTTTTACTAACAACAACCAGAGTCATTGCATGTGTTCTCTTCAGAGACCACACATGGATCCACCAGTGTCATTGCATGTGTGTTCTTTTGCTAACAACAACCAGAGTCATTGCATGTGTGCTCTTTTCACAATCCATCTATGGATCCACCAGTGTGATTACATGTATGTTCTTTTCACAATCCACCTATGGATCCACCAGTGTCATTGCATCTGTGCTCTTTTTACTTACAACAACTAGAGTCATTGCATGTGTGTTCTTTTTACTAACAACAACCAGAGTCATTGCATGTGTGTTCTTTTCACATACCACCTATGGATCCACAAGTGTCATTGCATGTGTGTTCTTTTTACTAACAACAACTTGAGACATTTCATGAGTGTTCTTTTCACATACCACATATGGATCCACCAGTGTAATTGAAATGTGTGTTCTCTTTAGAGACCACACATGGATCCACAAGTGTCATTGCATGTGTATTCTTTTTACTAACAACAACTAGAGTCATTGCATGTGTGTTCTCTTCCGAGACCACACATGGAGCCACTAGTGTCATTGCATGTGTGTTCTTTTCATAATCCACCTATGGATCCACCTGTGTCATTGCATGTGTGCTCTTTTTTACTAACAACAACCAGAGTCATTGCATGTGTGTTCTCTTCAGAGACCACAAATGGATCCACCAGTGTCATTGCATGTGTGTTCTTTTTACTAACAACAACCAGAGAATCATTGCATGTGTGCTCTTTTCACAATCCATCTATGGATCCACCAGTGTCATTGCATGTGTGTTCTTTTTATTAACAACAACTGGAGTCATTTCATGACCGTTCTTTTCACATACCACATATGGATCCACTAGTGTCATTGCATGTGTGTTCTTTTTACTAACAACAACCAGAGAATCATTGCATGTGTGCTCTTTTCACAATCCACCTATGGATCCACCAGTGTCATTGCATGTGTGCTCTTTTTACTAACAATAACCAGAGTCATTGCATGTGTGTACTCTTCAGAGACCACACATGGATCCATCGGTGTCATTGCATGTGTGTTCTTTTTACTAACAACAACAAGAGTCATTGCATGTGTGGTCTTTTCACATACCACATATGGATCCACAAGTGTCATTGTATGTGTGCTCTTTTCACAATCCACCTATGGATCCAACAGTGTCATTGCATGTGTGTTCTTTTTACTAACAACAACCAGAGTCATTGAAATGTGTGTTCTTTTCACATACCACATATGGATCCACCAGTGTTATTGCATGTGTGCTTTTTTTTACTAACAACAACTGGGGTCATTGCATGTGTGTTCTCTTCAGAGACCACACATGGATCCAACAGTGTCATTGCATGTGTGTTCTTTTCACAATCCACCTATGGATCCACCAGTGTCATTGCATGTGTGCTCTATTCACAATCCACCTTTGGATCCATCAGTGTCATTGCATGTGTGTTCTTTTTACTAAGAACAACCAGAGTCATTGAAATGTGTGTTCTTTTCACATACCACATATGCATCCACCAGTGTCATTGCATGTGTGCTTTTTTTACTAACAACAACTAGGGTCATTGCATGTGTGTTCTCTTCAGAGACCACACATGGATCCACCAATGTCATTGCATGTGTGTTCTTTTCACATACCACATATGGATCCACCAGTGTTATTGCATGTGTGCTTTTTTTACTGACAACAACTGGGGTCATTGCATGTGTGTTCTCTTCAGAGACCACACATGGATCCAACAGTGTCATTGCATGTGTGTTCTTTTCACAATCCACCTATGGATCCACCAGTGTCATTGCATGTGTGCTCTATTCACAATCCACCTATGGATCCATCAGTGTCATTGCATGTGTGTTCTTTTTACTAACAACAACTGGAGTCATTGCATGTGTGTTCTCTTCAGAGACCACACATGGATCCACTAGTGTCATTGCAGGTGTGTTCTTTTCACAATCCACCTATGGATCCACCAGTGTCATTGCATGTGTGCTCTTTTTACTAACAACAACCAGAGTCATTGAAATGTGTGTTCTCTTCAGAGACCACGCATGGATCCACCAGTGTCAGTGCATGTGTGTTCTTTTTACTAACAACAACCAGAGTCATTGCATGTGTGTTCTTTTCACATACCACATATGGATCCACCAGTGTCATTGTATGTGTGCTCTTTTGACAATCCACCTATGGATCCACCAGTGTCATTGCATGTGTGTCATTTTTACTAATAACAACCAGAGTCATTAAAATGTGTGTTCTTTTCACATACCACATATGGATCCACCAGTGTCATTGCATGTGTGCTTTTTTTACTAACAACAACTAGGGTCATTGCATTTTTGTTCTCTTTAGAGACCACACATGGACCCAACAGTGTCATTGCATGTGTGTTCTTTTCACAATCCACCTATGGATCCACCAGTGTCATTGCATGTGTGCTCTTTTCACAATCCAGCTATGGATCCACCAGTTTCATTGCATGTGTGCTCTTTTTACTAACAACAACCAGAGTCATTGCATGTGTGTTCTCTTCAGAGACCACAAATGGATCCACCAGTGTCATTGCATGTGTGTTCTTTTTACTAACAACAACCAGAGAATCATTGCATGTGTGCTCTTTTCACAATCCATCTATGGATCCACCAGTGTCATTGCATGTGTGTTCTTTTTATTAACAACAACTGGAGTCATTTCATGACCGTTCTTTTCACATACCACATATGGATCCACTAGTGTCATTGCATGTGTGTTCTTTTTACTAACAACAACCAGAGAATCATTGCATGTGTGCTCTTTTCACAATCCACCTATGGATCCACCAGTGTCATTGCATGTGTGCTCTTTTTACTAACAATAACCAGAGTCATTGCATGTGTGTACTCTTCAGAGACCACACATGGATCCATCGGTGTCATTGCATGTGTGTTCTTTTTACTAACAACAACAAGAGTCATTGCATGTGTGGTCTTTTCACATACCACATATGGATCCACAAGTGTCATTGTATGTGTGCTCTTTTCACAATCCACCTATGGATCCAACAGTGTCATTGCATGTGTGTTCTTTTTACTAACAACAACCAGAGTCATTGAAATGTGTGTTCTTTTCACATACCACATATGGATCCACCAGTGTTATTGCATGTGTGCTTTTTTTACTAACAACAACTGGGGTCATTGCATGTGTGTTCTCTTCAGAGACCACACATGGATCCAACAGTGTCATTGCATGTGTGTTCTTTTCACAATCCACCTATGGATCCACCAGTGTCATTGCATGTGTGCTCTATTCACAATCCACCTTTGGATCCATCAGTGTCATTGCATGTGTGTTCTTTTTACTAAGAACAACCAGAGTCATTGAAATGTGTGTTCTTTTCACATACCACATATGCATCCACCAGTGTCATTGCATGTGTGCTTTTTTTACTAACAACAACTAGGGTCATTGCATGTGTGTTCTCTTCAGAGACCACACATGGATCCACCAATGTCATTGCATGTGTGTTCTTTTCACATACCACATATGGATCCACCAGTGTTATTGCATGTGTGCTTTTTTTACTGACAACAACTGGGGTCATTGCATGTGTGTTCTCTTCAGAGACCACATGGATCCGACAGTGTCATTGCATGTGTGTTCTTTTCACAATCCACCTATGGATCCACCAGTGTCATTGCATGTGTGCTCTATTCACAATCCACCTATGGATCCATCAGTGTCATTGCATGTGTGTTCTTTTTACTAACAACAACTGGAGTCATTGCATGTGTGTTCTCTTCAGAGACCACACATGGATCCACTAGTGTCATTGCAGGTGTGTTCTTTTCACAATCCACCTATGGATCCACCAGTGTCATTGCATGTGTGCTCTTTTTACTAACAACAACCAGAGTCATTGAAATGTGTGTTCTCTTCAGAGACCACGCATGGATCCACCAGTGTCAGTGCATGTGTGTTCTTTTTACTAACAACAACCAGAGTCATTGCATGTGTGTTCTTTTCACATACCACATATGGATCCACCAGTGTCATTGTATGTGTGCTCTTTTGACAATCCACCTATGGATCCACCAGTGTCATTGCATGTGTGTCATTTTTACTAATAACAACCAGAGTCATTAAAATGTGTGTTCTTTTCACATACCACATATGGATCCACCAGTGTCATTGCATGTGTGCTTTTTTTACTAACAACAACTAGGGTCATTGCATTTTTGTTCTCTTTAGAGACCACACATGGACCCAACAGTGTCATTGCATGTGTGTTCTTTTCACAATCCACCTATGGATCCACCAGTGTCATTGCATGTGTGCTCTTTTCACAATCCAGCTATGGATCCACCAGTTTCATTGCATGTGTGTTCTTTTTACTAACAACAACCAGAGTCATTGAAATGTGTGTTATTTTCACATACCACATATGGATCCACCAGTGTCATTGCATGTGTGCTTTTTTTACTAACAACAACTAGGGTCATTGCATGTGTGTTATCTTGGAGACCACATGGATCCACCAGTGTCATTGCATGTGTGTTCTTTTCACAATCCACCGATGGATCCACTAGTGTCATTGCATGTGTGCTCTTTTCACAATCCACCTATGGATCCACCAGTGCCATTGCATGTGTGTTCTTTTTACTACCAACAACCAGAGTCATTGGATGTGTGTTCTCTTCAGAGACCACACATGGATCCACCAGTGTCATTGCATGTGTGTTCTTTTTACTAACAACAACCAGAGTCATTGCATGTGTGTTCTTTTCACATACCACCTATGGATCCACCAGTGTCATTGCATGTGTGTTCTATCTACTAACAACAACTAGAGTCATTT
This sequence comes from Avena insularis, assembly GCA_023614405.1. Taxonomy (NCBI): domain Eukaryota; kingdom Viridiplantae; phylum Streptophyta; class Magnoliopsida; order Poales; family Poaceae; genus Avena; species Avena insularis. The sequence continues at coordinate 93,906 of JAJUPC010000469.1, read as the reverse complement.
CATGACTGTTCTTTTCACATACCACATATGGATCCACTAGTGTCATTGAAATGCATGTTCTCTTCAGGGACCACACATGGATCCACCAGTGTCATTGCATGTGTGTTCTTTTTACTAACAACAACCAGAGTCATTGCATGTGTATTCTTTTCACATACCACATATGGACCCACCATTGTCATTGTATGTGTGCTCTTTTTACTAACAAGAACCAGAGTCATTGCATGTGTGTTCTCTTTAGAGACCACACATGGATCCACAAGTGTCATTGCATGTGTGTTCTTTTTACTAAAAACAACCAGAGTCATTGCATGTGTGTTCTTTTCACATCCCACATATGGATCCACCAGTGTCATTGCATGTGTGTTCTTTTTACTAACAACAACTTGACTCATTTCATGACTGTTCTTTTGACATACCACATATGGATCCACTAGTGTCATTGAAATGCGTGTTCCTTCAGAGACCACACATGGATCCACCAGTGTCATTGCATGTGTGTTCTTTTTACTAACAACAACCAGAGTCATTGCATGTGTGTTCTTTTTACTAACAACAACCAGAGTCATTGCATGTGTGTTCTTTTCACATACCACATATGGATCCACCAGTGTCATTGCATGTGTGTTCTTTTTACTAACAACAACTTGAGTCATTTCATGACTGTTCTTTTGACATACCACATATGGATCCACTAGTGTCATTGAAATGCGTGTTCCTTCAGAGACCACACATGGATCCACCAGTGTCACTGCATGTGTGTTCTTTTTACTAATAACAACCAGAGTCACTGGATGTGTGTTCTTTTCACATACCACCTATGGATCCACAAGTGTCATTGCATGTGTGTTCTTTTTACTAACAACAACTTGAGACATTTCATGAGTGTTCTTTTCACATACCACAGATGGATCCACCAGTGTAATTGAAATGTGTGTTCTCTTTAGAGACCACACATGGATCCACAAGTGTCATTGCATGTGTATTCTTTTTACTAACAACAAATAGAGTCATTGCATGTGTGTTCTCTTCCGAGACCACACATGGAGCCACCAGTGTCATTGCATGTGTGTTCTTTTCATAATCCACCTATGGATCCACCTGTGTCATTGCATGTGTGCTCTTTTTACTAACAACAACCAGAGTCATTGCATGTGTGTTCTCTTCAGAGACCACAAATGGATCCACCAGTGTCATTGCATGTGTGTTCTTTTTACTAACAACAACCAGAGAATCATTGCATGTGTGCTCTTTTCACAATCCATCTATGGATCCACCAGTATCATTGCATGTGTGTTCTTTTTACTAACAACAACTGGAGTCATTTCATGACCGTTCTTTTGACATACCACATATGGATCCACTAGTGTCATTGAAATGTGTGTACTCTTCAGAGACCACACATGGATCCACCGGTGTCATTGCATGTGTGTTCTTTTTACTAACAACAACAAGAGTCATTGCATGTGTGGTCTTTTCACATACCACATATGGATCCACCAGTGTCATTGTATGTGTGCTCTTTTCACAATCCACCTATGGATCCACCAGTGTCATTGCATGTGTGTTCTTTTTACTAACAACAACCAGAGTCATTGAAATGTGTGTTCTTTTCACATACCACATATGGATCCACCAGTGTTATTGCATGTGTGCTTTTTTTACTAACAACAACTGGGGTCATTGCATGTGTGTTCTCTTCAGAGACCACACATGGATCCAACAGTGTCATTGCATGTGTGTTCTTTTCACAATCCACCTATGGATCCACCAGTGTCATTGCATGTGTGCTCTTTTCACAATCCACCTATGGATCCACTAGTGTCATTGCATGTGTGTTCTTTTTACTAACAACAACCAGAGTCATTGAAATGTGTGTTCTTTTCACATACCACATATGGATCCACCAGTGTTATTGCATGTGTGGTTTTATTACTAACAAAACCTGGGGCATTGCATGTGTGTTCTCTTCAGATACCACACATGGATCCAACAGTGTCATTGCATGTGTGTTCTTTTCACAATCCACCTATGGATCCACTAGTGTCATTGCATGTGTGCTCTTTTCACTATCCACCTATGGATCCACTAGTGTCATTACATGTGTGTTCTTTTTACTAACAACAACCAGAGTCATTGAAATGTGTGTTCTTTTCACATACCACATATGCATCCACCAGTGTCATTGCATGTGTGCTTTTTTACTAACAACAACTAGGGTTGTTACATGTTTGTTCTCTTCAGAGACCACACATGGATCCACCAGTGTCATTGCATGTGTGTTCTTGTCACAATCCACATATGGATCCACTAGTGTCATTGCATGTGTGCTCTTTTTACTAAAAACAACCAGAGTCATTGAAATGTGTGTTCTCTTCAAAGACCACACATGGATCCACTAGTGTTATTGCATGTGTGCTTTTTTTACTAACAACAACTGGGGTCATTGCAGGTGTGTTCTCTTCAGAGACCATAGATGGATCCAACAGTGGCATTGCATGTGTGTTCTTTTCACAATCCACCTATGGATCCACCAGTGTCATTGCATGTGTGCTCTTTTCACAATCCACCTATGGATCCACCAGTGTCGTTGCATGTGTGTTCTTTTTACTAACAACAACCAGAGTCATTGAAATGTGTGTTCTTTTCACATACCACATATGGATCCACTAGTGTTATTGCATGTGTGCTTTTTTTACTAACAAAAACTAGGGTCATTGCATGTGTGTTCTCTTCAGAGACCACACATGGATCCAACAGTGTCATTGCATGTGTGTTCTTTTCACAGTCCACCTATGGATACACTAGTGTCATTGCATGTGTGCTCTTTTCACAATCCACCTATGGATCCACCAGTGTCATTGCATGTGTGTTCTTTTTACTAACAACAACCAGAGTCATTGAAATGTGTGTTCTTTTCAGATACCACATATGCATCCACTAGTGTCATTGCATGTGTGCTTTTTTACTAACAAAAACTAGGGTCATTGCATGTGTGTTCTCTTTAGAGACCACACATGGATCCACCAGTGTCATTGTATGTGTGTTCTTTTTACTAACAACAATTGGAGTCATTGCATGTGTGTTCTTTTCACATACCACACATGGATCCACTAGTGTCATTGCATGTGTGCTCTTGTCACAATCCACCTATGGATCCACCAGTGTCATTGCATGTGTGTCCTTTTTACTAACAACCAGAGTCATTGAAATGTGTGTTCTTTTCAAAGACCACACATGGATCCACCAGTGTCATTGCATGTGTGTTGTTTTTACTAACAACAACTGGAGTCATTGCATGTGTGTTCTCTTCAGAGACCACACATGGATCCACTAGTGTCATTGCATGTGTGTTCTTTTCAGAATCCACCTATGGATCCACCAGTGTCATTGCATGTGTGCTCTTTTTACTAACAACAACCAGAGTCATTGCATGTGTGTTCTCTTCAGAGACCACACATGGATCCACCAGTGTCATTGCATGTGTGTTCTTTTAACAATCCACCTATGGATCCACCAGTGTCATTGCATGTGTGCTCTTTTTACTAACAAGAACCAGAGTCATTGCATGTGTGTTCTTTTTACTACCAACAAATCGAGTCATTGCATGTGTGCTCTTTTCACAATCCATCTATGGATCCACCAATGTCATTGCATGTGTGTTCTTTTCACAATCCACCTATGGATCCACCAGTGTCATTGCATGTGTGCTCTTTTTACTAACAACAACTAGAGTCATTGCATGTGTGTTCTCTTCAGAGACCACAGATGGATCCTGATGTCATTGCATGTGTGTTCTTTTTACTAACAACAACCAGAGTCATTGCATGTGTGTTCTCTTTGGAGACCACATATGGATATACTAGTGTCATTGCATGTGTGTTCTTTTCAGAATCCACCTATGGATCCACCAGTGTCATTGCATGTGTGCTCTTTTTACTAACAACAACCAGAGTCATTGCATGTGTGTTCTCTTCAGAGACCACACATGGATCCACCAGTGTCATTGCATGTGTGTTCTTTTTACTAACAACAACAAGAGTCATTGCATGTGTGCTCTTTTCACAATCCATCTATGGATCCACCAGTGTCATTACATGTGTGTTCTTTTCACAATCCACCTACGGATCCACCAGTGTCATTGCATGTGTGCTCGTTTTACTAACAATAACCAAAGTCATTGCATGTGTGTTCTCTTCAGAGACCACACATGGATCCACCAGTGTCATTGCATGTGTGTTCTTTTTACTAACAACAACCAGAGTCATTGCATGTGTGTTCTTTTCACGTACCACCTATGGATCCACCAGTGTCATTGCATGTGTGTTCTTTTTACTAACAACAACTTGAGACATTTCATGAGTGTTCTTTTCACATACCACATATGGATCCACTAGTGTAATTGAAATGTGTGTTCTCTTTAGAGACCACACATGGATCCACCAGTGCCATTGCATGTGTGTTATTTTTACTAACAACAACCAGAGTCATTGCATGTGTGTTCTTTTCACCTACCACCTATGGATCCACCAGTGTCATTGCATGTGTGTTCTTTTTACTAACAACAACTAGAGTCATTTCATGACTGTTCTTTTCACATACCACATATGGATCCACCCGTGTCATTGCATGTGTGTTCTCTTCAGAGACCACACATGGATCCACCGGTGTCATTGCATGTGTGTTCTTTTTACTAACAACAACTGGATTATTTGCATGTGTGTTCTTTTTACTAACAACAACTGGAGTCATTGCATGTGTGTTCTCTTCAAAGACCACACATGGATCCACCAGTGTCATTACATGTGCGTTCTTTTCACAATCCACCTATGGATCCACCAGTGTCATTGCATGTGTGCTCTTTTTACTAACAACAACCAGAGTCAATGCATGTGTGTTCTCTTCAGAGACCACACATGGATCCACCAGTGTCATTGCATGTGTGTTCTTTTTACTAACAACAACTAGAGTCATTGCATGTGTGTCTTTTCACATACCACCTATGGATCCACCAGTGTCATTGCATGTGTGTTCTTTTTACTAACAACAACTTGAGACATTTCATGATTGTTCTTTTCACATACCACATATGGATCCACCAGTGTCATTGCAATGTGTGTTCTCTTTAGATACCACACATGGATCCACCAGTGTCATTGTATGTGTGTTCTTTTTACTAACAACAATTGGAGTCATTGCATGTGTGTTCTTTTCACATACCACACATGGATCCACTAGTGTCATTGCATGTGTGCTCTTGTCACAATCCACCTATGGATCCACCAGTGTCATTGCATGTGTGTCCTTTTTACTAACAAACCAGAGTCATTGAAATGTGTGTTCTTTTCAAAGACCACACATGGATCCACCAGTGTCATTGCATGTGTGTTGTTTTTACTAACAACAACTGGAGTCATTGCATGTGTGTTCTCTTCAGAGACCACACATGGATATACTAGTGTCATTGCATGTGTGTTCTTTTCAGAATCCACCTATGGATCCACCAGTGTCATTGCATGTGTGCTCTTTTTACTAACAACAACCAGAGTCATTGCATGTGTGTTCTCTTCAGAGACCACACATGGATCCACCAGTGTCATTGCATGTGTGTTCTTTTAACAATCCACCTATGGATCCACCAGTGTCATTGCATGTGTGTTCTTTTAACAATCCACCTATGGATCCACCAGTGTCATTGCATGTGTGCTCTTTTTACTAACAAGAACCAGAGTCATTGCATGTGTGTTCTTTTTACTAACAACAACCAGAGTCATTGCATGTGTGCTCTTTTCACAATCCATCTATGGATCCACCAATGTCATTGCATGTGTGTTCTTTTCACAATCCACCTATGGATCCACCAGTGTCATTGCATGTGTGCTCTTTTTACTAACAACAACCAGAGACATTGCATGTGTGTTCTCTTCAGAGACCACACATGGATCCACCAGTGTCATTGCATGTGTGTTCTTTTTACTAACAACAACCAGAGTCATTGCATGTGTGTTCTCTTTGGAGACCACATATGGATATACTAGTGTCATTGCATGTGTGTTCTTTTCAGAATCCACCTATGGATCCACCAGTGTCATTGCATGTGTGCTCTTTTTACTAACAACAACCACAGTCATTGCATGTGTGTTCTCTTCAGAGACCACACATGGATCCACCAGTGTCATTGCATGTGTGTTCTTTTTACTAACAACAACAAGAGTCATTGCATGTGTGCTCTTTTCACAATCCATCTATGGATCCACCAGTGTCATTACATGTGTGTTCTTTTCACAATCCACCTACGGATCCACCAGTGTCATTGCATGTGTGCTCTTTTTACTAACAATAACCAGAGTCATTGCATGTGTGTTCTCTTCAGAGACCACACATGGATCCACCAGTGTCATTGCATGTGTGTTCTTTATAATAACAACAACCAGAGTCATTGCATGTGTGTTCTTTTCACATACCACCTATGGATCCACCAGTGTCATTGCATGTGTGTTCTTTTTACTAACAACAACTAGAGTCATTTCATGACTGTTCTTTTCACAGACCACATATGGATCCACCCGTGTCATTGCATGTGTGTTCTCTTCAGAGACCACACATGGATCCACCGGTGTCATTGCATGTGTGTTCTTTTTATTAACAACAACTGGATTATTTGCATGTGTGTTCTTTTTACTAAAACAACTGAGTCATTGCATGTGTGTTCTTCAAAGACCACACATGGATCCACCGATGTCATTGCATGTGTGTTCTCTTCACAATCCACCTATGGATCCACCAGTGTCATTGCATGTGTGCTCTTTTACTAACAACAACCAGAGTCAATGCATGTGTGTTCTCTTCAGAGACCACACATGGATCCACCAGTGTCATTGCATGTGTGTTCTTTTTACTAACAACAACTAGAGTCATTGCATGTGTGTCTTTTCACATACCACCAATGGATCCACCAGTGTCATTGCATGTGTGTTCTTTTTACTAACAACAACTTGAGACATTTCATGATTGTTCTTTTCACATACCACATATGGATCCACCAGTGTCATTGAAATGTGTGTTCTCTTTAGATACCACACATGGATCCACCAGTGTCATTGCACGTGTGTTCTTTTTACTAACAACAACTGGAGTCATTGCATGTGTGTTCTCTTCACAGACCACACATGGAGCCACCAGTGTCATTGCATGTGTGTTATTTTCATAATCCACCTATTGATCCACCAGTGTCATTGCATGTGTGCTCTTTTTACTAACAACAACCAGAGTCATTGCATGTGTGTTCTCTTCAGAGACCACACATGGATTCACCAGTGTCATTGCATGTGTGTTCTTTTTACTAACAACAACCAGAGTCATTGCATGTGTGCTCTTTTCACAATCCATCTATGGATCCACCAGTGTCATTGCATGTGTGTTCTTTTTACTAACAACAACTGGAGTCATTTCATGACCGTTCTTTTCACATACCACATATGGATCCACCAGTGTCATTGAAATGTGCATTCTCTTCAGATACCACACATGGATCCACCAGTGTCATAGCATGTGTGTTCTTTTTAATAACAACAACTGGAGTCATTGCATGTGTGTTCTCTTCAGAGACCACACATGGATCCACTAGTGTCATTGCATGTGTGTTCTTTTCACAATCCACCTATGGATCCACCAGTGTCATTGCATGTGTGCTCTTTTACTAACAACAACCAGAGTCATTGCATGTGTGTTCCCTTTAGAGACCACACATGGATCCACCAGTGTCATTGCATGTGTGTTCTTTTTACTAACAACAACCAGAGTCATCGCATGTGTGTTCTTTTTACTAACAACAACCAGAGTCATTGCATGTGTGTTCTTTCACATACCACCTATGGATCCACCAGTCTCATTGCATGTGTGTTCTTTTTACTAACAACAACTGGAGTCATTTCATGACTGTTCTTTTCACATACCACATATGGATCCACCAATGTCATTGAAATGTGCGTTATCTTCAGAGACCACACATGGATCCACCAGTGTCATTGCATGTGTGTTCTTTTCACAATCCACCTATGGATCCACTAGTGTCATTGCATGTGTGCTCTTTTTACTAACAACAACCAGAGTCATTGCATGTGTGTTCTCTTCAGAGACCACACATGGATCCACCAGTGTCATTGCATTTGTGTTCTTTTTACTAACAATAACCAGAGTCATCGCATGTGTGCTCTTTTCACAATCCATCTATGGATCCACCAGTGTTATTGCATGTGTGTTCTTTTTACTAACAAGAACTGGAGTCATTTCAGACTGTTCTTTTCACATACTACATATGGATCCACCAGTGTCATTGAAATGTGTGTTCTCTTCAGAGACCACACATGGATCCACCAAAGGTCATGCATGTGTGTTCTTTTTACTAACAACAAACAGAGTCATTGCATGTGTGTTCTTTTAACATACCACATATGGATCCACCAGTGTCATTGTATGTGTGCTCTTTTCACAATCCACCTATGGATCCACCAGTGTCATTGCATGTGTGTCATTTTTACTAATAACAACCAGAGTCATTAAAATGTGTGTTCTTTTCACATACCACATAAGGATCCATCGGTGTCATTGCATGTGTGCTTTTTTTACTAACAACAACTAGGGTCATTGCATGTGTGTTATCTTCAGAGACCACACATGGACCCAATAGTGTCATTGCATGTGTGTTCTTTTCACAATACACCTATGGATCCACCAGTGTCATTGCATGTGTGCTCTTTCACAATCCAGCTATGGATCCACCAGTTTCATTGCATGTGTGTTCTTTTTACTAACAACAACTAGAGTCATTGAAATGTGTGTTCTTTTCACATACCACATATGGATCCACCAGTGTCATTGCATGTGTGCTTTTTTTACTAACAACAACTAGGGTCATTGCATGTGTGTTATCTTCAGAGACCACACATGGATCCACCAGTGTCATTGCATGTGTGTTCTTTTCACAATCCACCGATGGATCCACAAGTGTCATTGCATGTGTGCTCTTTTCACAATCCACCTATGGATCCACCAGTGCCATTGCATGTGTGTTCTTTTTACTACCAACAACCAGAGTCATTGCATGTGTGTTCTCTTCAGAGACCACACATGGATCCACCAGTGTCATTGCATGTGTGTTCTTTTTACTAACAACAACCAGAGTCAATGCATGTGTGTTCTCTTCAGAGACCACACATGGATCCACCAGTGTCATTGCATGTGTGTTCTTTTTACTAACAACAACTAGAGTCATTGCATGTGTGTCTTTTCACATACCACCTATGGATCCACCAGTGTCATTGCATGTGTGTTCTTTTTACTAACAACAACCAGAGTCATTGCATGTGTGTTCTTTTCATATACCACATATGGACCCACCAGTGTCATTGTATGTGTGCTCTTTTTACTAACAAGAACCAGTGGCATTGCATGTGTGTTCTCTTTAGAGACCACACATGGATCCACAAGTGTCATTGCATGTGTGTTCTTTTTACTAACAACAACCAGAGTCATCGCATGTGTGTTCTTTTTACTAACAACAACCAGAGTCATTGCATGTGTGTTCTTTCACATACCACCTATGGATCCACCAGTCTCATTGCATGTGTGTTCTTTTTACTAACAACAACTGGAGTCATTTCATGTTCTTTTCACATACCACATATGGATCCACCAATGTCATTGAAATGTGTTCTCTTCAGAGACCACACATGGATCCACCAGTGTCATTTCATGTGTGTTCTTTTTACAATCCACCTATGGATCCAGTAGTGTCATTGCATGTGTGCTCTTTTTACTAACAACCAGAGTCATTGCATGTGTGTTCTCTTCAGAGACCACACATGGATCCACCAGTGTCATTGCATTTGTGTTCTTTTTACTAACAATAACCAGAGTCATCGCATGTGTGCTCTCTTCACAATCCATCTATGGATCCACCAGTGTTATTGCATGTGTGTTCTTTTTACTAACAACAACTGGAGTCATTTCAGACTGTTCTTTTCACATACTACATATGGATCCACCAGTGTCATTGAAATGTGTGTTCTCTTTAGAGACCACACATGGATCCACCAGTGTCAGTGCATGTGTGTTCTTTTTACTAACAACAAACAGAGTCATTGCATGTGTGTTCTTTTAACATACCACATATGGATCCACCAGTGTCATTGTATGTGTGCTCTTTTCACAATCCACCTATGGATCCACCAGTGTCATTGCATGTGTGTCATTTTTACTAATAACAACCAGAGTCATTAAAATGTGTGTTCTTTTCACATACCACATAAGGATCCATCGGTGTCATTGCATGTGTGCTTTTTTTACTAACAACAACTAGGGTCATTGCATGTGTGTTATCTTCAGAGACCACACATGGACCCAATAGTGTCATTGCATGTGTGTTCTTTTCACAATCCACCTATGGATCCACCAGTGTCATTGCATGTGTGCTCTTTTCACAATCCAGCTATGGATCAACCAGTTTCATTGCATGTGTGTTCTTTTTACTAACAACAACTAGAGTCATTGAAATGTGTGTTCTTTTCACATACCACATATGGATCCACCAGTGTCATTGCATGTGTGCTTTTTTTACTAACAACAACTAGGGTCATTGCATGTGTGTTATCTTTAGACCACACATGGATCCACCAGTGTCATTGCATGTGTGTTCTTTTCACAATCCACCGATGGATCCACAAGTGTCATTGCATGTGTGCTCTTTTCACAATCCACCTATGGATCCACCAGTGCCATTGCATGTGTGTTCTTTTTACTACCAACAACCAGAGTCATTGCATGTGTGTTCTCTTCAGAGACCACACATGGATCCACCAGTGTCATTGCATGTGTGTTCTTTTTACTAACAACAACCAGAGTCAATGCATGTGTGTTCTCTTCAGAGACCACACATGGATCCACCAGTGTCATTGCATGTGTGTTCTTTTTACTAACAACAACTAGAGTCATTGCATGTGTGTCTTTTCACATACCACCTATGGATCCACCAGTGTCATTGCATGTGTGTTCTTTTTACTAACAACAACCAGAGTCATTGCATGTGTGTTCTTTTCATATACCACATATGGACCCACCAGTGTCATTGTATGTGTGCTCTTTTTACTAACAAGAACCAGAGTCATTGCATGTGTGTTCTCTTTAGAGACCACACATGGATCCACAAGTGTCATTGCATGTGTGTTCTTTTTACTAACAACAACCAGAGTCATCGCATGTGTGTTCTTTTTACTAACAACCAGAGTCATTGCATGTGTGTTCTTTCACATACCACCTATGGATCCACCAGTCTCATTGCATGTGTGTTCTTTTTACTAACAACAACTGGAGTCATTTCATGACTGTTCTTTTCACATACCACATATGGATCCACCAATGTCATTGAAATGTGCGTTATCTTCAGAGACCACACATGGATCCACCAGTGTCATTGCATGTGTGTTCTTTTCACAATCCACCTATGGATCCACTAGTGTCATTGCATGTGTGCTCTTTTTACTAACAACAACCAGAGTCATTGCATGTGTGTTCTCTTCAGAGACCACACATGGATCCACCAGTGTCATTGCATTTGTGTTCTTTTTACTAACAATAACCAGAGTCATCGCATGTGTGCTCTCTTCACAATCCATCTATGGATCCACCAGTGTTATTGCATGTGTGTTCTTTTTACTAACAACAACTGGAGTCATTTCAGACTGTTCTTTTCACATACTACATATGGATCCACCAGTGTCATTGAAATGTGTGTTCTCTTTAGAGACCACACATGGATCCACCAGTGTCAGTGCATGTGTGTTCTTTTTACTAACAACAAACAGAGTCATTGCATGTGTGTTCTTTTAACAGACCACATATGTATCCACCTTTGTCACTGAATGTGTGTACTTTTCACAATCAACCTAAGGATCCACCAGTGTCATTGCATGTGTGTCATTTTTACTAATAACAACCAGAGTCATTAAAATGTGTGTTCTTTTCACATACCACATAAGGATCCATCGGTGTCATTGCATGTGTGCTTTTTTTACTAACAACAACTAGGGTCATTGCATGTGTGTTATCTTCAGAGACCACACATGGACCCAATAGTGTCATTGCATGTGTGTTCTTTTCACAATACACCTATGGATCCACCAGTGTCATTGCATGTGTGCTCTTTTCACAATCCAGCTATGGATCCACCAGTTTCATTGCATGTGTGTTCTTTTTACTAACAACAACTAGAGTCATTGAAATGTGTGTTCTTTTCACATACCACATATGGATCCACCAGTGTCATTGCATGTGTGCTTTTTTTTACTAACAACAACTAGGGTCATTGCATGTGTGTTATCTTTAGAGACCACACATGGATCCACCAGTGTCATTGCATGTGTGTTCTTTTCACAATCCACCGATGGATCCACAAGTGTCATTGCATGTGTGCTCTTTTCACAATCCACCTATGGATCCACCAGTGCCATTGCATGTGTGTTCTTTTTACTACCAACAACCAGAGTCATTGCATGTGTGTTCTCTTCAGAGACCACACATGGATCCACTGATGTCATTGCATGTGTGCTCTTTTACTAACAACAACCAGAGTCAATGCATGTGTGTTCTCTTCAGAGACCACACATGGATCCACCAGTGTCATTGCATGTGTGTTCTTTTTACTAACAACAACTAGAGTCATTGCATGTGTGTCTTTTCACATACCACCTATGGATCCACCAGTGTCATTGCATGTGTGTTCTTTTTACTAACAACAACCAGAGTCATTGCATGTGTGTTCTTTTCATATACCACATATGGACCCACCAGTGTCATTGTATGTGTGCTCTTTTTACTAACAAGAACCAGAGTCATTGCATGTGTGTTCTCTTTAGAGACCACACATGGATCCACCGGTGTCATTGCATGTGTGTTCTTTTTACTAACAACAACTGGATTATTTGCATGTGTGTTCTTTTTACTAACAACAACTGGAGTCATTGCATGTGTGTTCTTTTTACTAACAACAACCAGAGTCATCGCATGTGTGTTCTTTTTACTAACAACAACCAGAGTCATTGCATGTGTGTTCTTTCACATACCACCTATGGATCCACCAGTCTCATTGCATGTGTGTTCTTTTTACTAACAACAACTGGAGTCATTTCATGACTGTTCTTTTCACATACCACATATGGATCCACCAATGTCATTGAAATGTGCGTTATCTTCAGAGACCACACATGGATCCACCAGTGTCATTGCATGTGTGTTCTTTTCACAATCCACCTATGGATCCACTAGTGTCATTGCATGTGTGCTCTTTTTACTAACAACAACCAGAGTCATTGCATGTGTGTTCTCTTCAGAGACCACACATGGATCCACCAGTGTCATTGCATTTGTGTTCTTTTTACTAACAATAACCAGAGTCATCGCATGTGTGCTCTCTTCACAATCCATCTATGGATCCACCAGTGTTATTGCATGTGTGTTCTTTTTACTAACAACAACTGGAGTCATTTCAGACTGTTCTTTTCACATACTACATATGGATCCACCAGTGTCATTGAAATGTGTGTTCTCTTTAGAGACCACACATGGATCCACCAGTGTCAGTGCATGTGTGTTCTTTTTACTAACAACAAACAGAGTCATTGCATGTGTGTTCTTTTAACATACCACATATGGATCCACCAGTGTCATTGTATGTGTGCTCTTTTCACAATCCACCTATGGATCCACCAGTGTCATTGCATGTGTGTCATTTTTACTAATAACAACCAGAGTCATTAAAATGTGTGTTCTTTTCACATACCACATAAGGATCCATCGGTGTCATTGCATGTGTGCTTTTTTTACTAACAACAACTAGGGTCATTGCATGTGTGTTATCTTCAGAGACCACACATGGACCCAATAGTGTCATTGCATGTGTGTTCTTTTCACAATCCACCTATGGATCCACCAGTGTCATTGCATGTGTGCTCTTTTCACAATCCAGCTATGGATCCACCAGTTTCATTGCATGTGTGTTCTTTTTACTAACAACAACTAGAGTCATTGAAATGTGTGTTCTTTTCACATACCACATATGGATCCACCAGTGTCATTGCATGTGTGCTTTTTTTACTAACAACAACTAGGGTCATTGCATGTGTGTTATCTTCAGAGACCACACATGGATCCACCAGTGTCATTGCATGTGTGTTCTTTTCACAATCCACCGATGGATCCACAAGTGTCATTGCATGTGTGCTCTTTTCACAATCCACCTATGGATCCACCAGTGCCATTGCATGTGTGTTCTTTTTACTACCAACAACCAGAGTCATTGCATGTGTGTTCTCTTCAGAGACCACACATGGATCCACCAGTGTCATTGCATGTGTGTTCTTTTTACTAACAACAACCAGAGTCAATGCATGTGTGTTCTCTTCAGAGACCACACATGGATCCACCAGTGTCATTGCATGTGTGTTCTTTTTACTAACAACAACTAGAGTCATTGCATGTGTGTCTTTTCACATACCACCTATGGATCCACCAGTGTCATTGCATGTGTGTTCTTTTTACTAACAACAACCAGAGTCATTGCATGTGTGTTCTTTTCATATACCACATATGGACCCACCAGTGTCATTGTATGTGTGCTCTTTTTACTAACAAGAACCAGAGTCATTGCATGTGTGTTCTCTTTAGAGACCACACATGGATCCACCGGTGTCATTGCATGTGTGTTCTTTTTACTAACAACAACTGGATTATTTGCATGTGTGTTCTTTTTACTAACAACAACTGGAGTCATTGCATGTGTGTTCTCTTCAAAGACCACACATGGATCCACCAGTGTCATTACATGTGTGTTCTTTTCACAATCCACCTATGGATCCACCAGTGTCATTGCATGTGTGCTCTTTTTACTAACAACAACCAGAGTCAATGCATGTGTGTTCTCTTCAGAGACCACACATGGATCCACCAGTGTCATTGCATGTGTGTTCTTTTTACTAACAACAACTAGAGTCATTGCATGTGTGTCTTTTCACATACCACCTATGGATCCACCAGTGTCATTGCATGTGTGTTCTTTTTACTAACAACAACTTGAGACATTTCATGATTGTTCTTTTCACATACCACATATGGATCCACCAGTGTCATTGAAATGTGTGTTCTCTTCAGATACCACACATGGATCCACCAGTGTCATTGCATGTGTGTTCTTTTTACTAACAACAATTGGAGTCATTGCATGTGTGTTCTTTTCACATACCACACATGGATCCACTAGTGTCATTGCATGTGTGCTCTTTTCACAATCCACCTATGGATCCACCAGTGTCATTGCATGTGTGTCCTTTTTACTAACAACAACCAGAGTCATTGAAATGTGTGTTCTTTTCAAAGACCACACATGGATCCACCAGTGTCATTGCATGTGTGTTGTTTTTACTAACAACAACTGGAGTCATTGCATGTGTGTTCTCTTTAGAGACCACACATGGATATACTAGTGTCATTGCATGTGTGTTCTTTTCAGAATCCACCTATGGATCCACCAGTGTCATTGCATGTGTGCTCTTTTTACTAACAACAACCAGAGTCATTGCATGTGTGTTCTCTTCAGAGACCACACATGGATCCACCAGTGTCATTGCATGTGTGTTCTTTTAACAATCCACCTATGGATCCACCAATGTCATTGCATGTGTGCTCTTTTTACTAACAAGAACCAGAGTCATTGCATGTGTGTTCTTTTTACTAACAACAACCAGAGTCATTGCATGTGTGCTCTTTTCACAATCCATCTATGGATCCACCAATGTCATTGCATGTGTGTTCTTTTCACAATCCACTAAGGATCCACCAGTGTCATTGCATGTGTGCTCTTTTTACTAACAACAACCAGAGTCATTGCATGTGTGTTCTCTTCAGAGACCACACATGGATCCACCAGTGTCATTGCATGTGTGTTCTTTTTACTAACAACAACCAGAGTCATTGCATGTGTGTTCTCTTTAGAGACCACATATGGATATACTAGTGTCATTGCATGTGTGTTCTTTTCAGAATCCACCTATGGATCCACCAGTGTCATTGCATGTGTGCTCTTTTTACTAACAACAACCAGAGTCATTGCATGTGTGTTCTCTTCAGAGACCACACATGGATCCACCAGTGTCATTGCATGTGTGTTCTTTTTACTAACAACAACAAGAGTCATTGCATGTGTGCTCTTTTCACAATCCATCTATGGATCCACCAGCGTCATTACATGTGTGTTCTTTTCACAATCCACCTACGGATCCACCAGTGTCATTGCATGTGTGCTCTTTTTACTAACAATAACCAGAGTCATTGCATGTGTGTTCTCTTCAGAGACCACACATGGATCCACCAGTGTCATTGCATGTGTGTTCTTTTTACTAACAACAACCAGAGTCATTGCATGTGTGTTCTTTTCACATACCACCTATGGATCCACCAGTGTCATTGCATGTGTGTTCTTTTTACTAACAACAACTAGAGTCATTTCATGTGTTTTCTTTTCACAGACCACATATGGATCCACCCGTGTCATTGCATGTGTGTTCTCTTCAGAGACCACACATGGATCCACCGGTGTCATTGCATGTGTGTTCTTTTTATTAACAACAACTGGATTATTTGCATGTGTGTTCTTTTTACTAAAAACAACTGGAGTCATTGCATGTGTGTTCTCTTCAAAGACCACACATGGATCCACCAGTGTCATTACATGTGTGTTCTTTTCACAATCCACCTATGGATCCACCAGTGTCATTGCATGTGTGCTCTTTTTACTAACAACAACCAGAGTCAATGCATGTGTGTTCTCTTCAGAGACCACACATGGATCCACCAGTGTCATTGCATGTGTGTTCTTTTTACTAACAACAACTAGAGTCATTGCATGTGTGTCTTTTCACATACCACCAATGGATCCACCAGTGTCATTGCATGTGTGTTCTTTTTACTAACAACAACTTGAGACATTTCATGATTGTTCTTTTCACATACCACATATGGATCCACCAGTGTCATTGAAATGTGTGTTCTCTTTAGAGACCACACATGGATCCACCAGTGTCATTGCACGTGTGTTCTTTTTACTAACAACAACTGGAGTCATTGCATGTGTGTTCTCTTCACAGACCACACATGGAGCCACCAGTGTCATTGCATGTGTGTTCTTTTCATAATCCACCTATTGATCCACCAGTGTCATTGCATGTGTGCTCTTTTTACTAACAACAACCAGAGTCATTGCATGTGTGTTCTCTTCAGAGACCACACATGGATTCACCAGTGTCATTGCATGTGTGTTCTTTTTACTAACAACAACCAGAGTCATTGCATGTGTGCTCTTTTCACAATCCATCTATGGATCCACCAGTGTCATTGCATGTGTGTTCTTTTTACTAACAACAACTGGAGTCATTTCATGACCGTTCTTTTCACATACCACATATGGATCCACCAGTGTCATTGAAATGTGCATTCTCTTCAGATACCACACATGGATCCACCAGTGTCATAGCATGTGTGTTCTTTTTAATAACAACAACTAGAGTCATTGCATGTGTGTTCTCTTCAGAGACCACACATGGATCCACCAGTGTCATTGCATGTGTGTTCTTTTCACAATCCACCTATGGATCCACCAGTGTCATTGCATGTGTGCTCTTTTACTAACAACAACCAGAGTCATTGCATGTGTGTTCCCTTTAGAGACCACACATGGATCCACCAGTGTCATTGCATGTGTGTTCTTTTTACTAACAACAACCAGAGTCAGCGCATGTGTGTTCTTTTTACTAACAACAACCAGAGTCATTGCATGTGTGTTCTTTCACATACCACCTATGGATCCACCAGTCTCATTGCATGTGTGTTCTTTTTACTAACAACAACTGGAGTCATTTCATGACTGTTCTTTTCACATACCACATATGGATCCACCAATGTCATTGAAATGTGCGTTATCTTCAGAGACCACACATGGATCCACCAGTGTCATTGCATGTGTGTTCTTTTCACAATCCACCTATGGATCCACTAGTGTCATTGCATGTGTGCTCTTTTTACTAACAACAACCAGAGTCATTGCATGTGTGTTCTCTTCAGAGACCACACATGGATCCACCAGTGTCATTGCATGTGTGTTCTTTTTACTAACAATAACCAGAGTCATCGCATGTGTGCTCTTTTCACAATCCATCTATGGATCCACCAGTGTTATTGCATGTGTGTTTTTTTACTAACAACAACTGGAGTCATTTCATGACTGTTCTTTTCACATACTACATATGGATCCACCAGTGTCATTGAAATGTGTGTTCTCTTCAGAGACCACACATGGATCCACCAGTGTCAGTGCATGTGTGTTCTTTTTACTAACAACAAACAGAGTCATTGCATGTGTGTTCTTTTAACATACCACATATGGATCCACCAGTGTCATTGTATGTGTGCTCTTTTCACAATCCACCTATGGATCCACCAGTGTCATTGCATGTGTGTCATTTTTACTAATAACAACCAGAGTCATTAAAATGTGTGTTCTTTTCACATACCACATAAGGATCCATCGGTGTCATTGCATGTGTGCTTTTTTTACTAACAACAACTAGGGTCATTGCATGTGTGTTATCTTCAGAGACCACACATGGACCCAATAGTGTCATTGCATGTGTGTTCTTTTCACAATCCACCTATGGATCCACCAGTGTCATTGCATGTGTGCTCTTTTCACAATCCAGCTATGGATCCACCAGTTTCATTGCATGTGTGTTCTTTTTACTAACAACAACTAGAGTCATTGAAATGTGTGTTCTTTTCACATACCACATATGGATCCACCAGTGTCATTGCATGTGTGCTTTTTTTACTAACAACAACTAGGGTCATTGCATGTGTGTTATCTTCAGAGACCACACATGGATCCACCAGTGTCATTGCATGTGTGTTCTTTTCACAAACCACCTATGGATCCACCAGTGCCATTGCATGTGTGTTCTTTTTACTACAAACAACCAGAGTCATTGCATGTGTGTTCTCTTCAGAGACCACACATGGATCCACCAGTGTCATTGCATGTGTGTTCTTTTTACTAACAACAACCAGAGTCAATGCATGTGTGTTCTCTTCAGAGACCACACATGGATCCACCAGTGTCATTGCATGTGTGTTCTTTTTACTAACAACAACTAGAGTCATTGCATGTGTGTCTTTTCACATACCACCTATGGATCCACCAGTGTCATTGCATGTGTGTTCTTTTTACTAACAACAACCAGAGTCATTGCATGTGTGTTCTTTTCATATACCACATATGGACCCACCAGTGTCATTGTATGTGTGCTCTTTTTACTAACAAGAACTAGAGTCATTGCATGTGTGTTCTCTTTAGAGACCACACATGGATCCACAAGTGTCATTGCATGTGTGTTCTTTTTACTAAAAACAACCAGAGTCATTGCATGTGTGTTCATTTCACATCCCACATATGGATCCACCAGTGTCATTGCATGTGTGTTCTTTTTACTAACAACAACTTGACTCATTTCATGACTGTTCTTTTGACATACCACATATGGATCCACCAGTGTGATTGAAATGTGTGTTCTCTTCAGAGACCACACATGGATCCACCAGTGTCATTGCATGTGTGTTCTTTTTACTAACAACAACTAGAGTCATTGCATGTGTGTCTTTTCACATACCACCTATGGATCCACCAGTGTCATTGCATGTGTGTTCTTTTTACTAACAACAACTTGAGACATTTCATGATTGTTCTTTTCACATACCACATATGGATCCACCAGTGTCATTGAAATGTGTGTTCTCTTTAGAGACCACACATGGATCCACCAGTGTCATTGCACGTGTGTTCTTTTTACTAACAACAACTGGAGTCATTGCATGTGTGTTCTCTTCACAGACCACACATGGAGCCACCAGTGTCATTGCATGTGTGTTCTTTTCATAATCCACCTATTGATCCACTCGTGTCATTGCATGTGTGCTCTTTTTACTAACAACAACCAGAGTCATTGCATGTGTGTTCTCTTCAGAGACCACACATGGATCCACCAGTGTCATTGCATGTGTGTTCTTTTTACTAACAATAACCAGAGTCATCGCATGTGTGCTCTTTTCACAATCCATCTATGGATCCACCAGTGTTATTGCATGTGTGTTTTTTACTAACAACAACTGGAGTCATTTCAGACTGTTCTTTTCACATACTACATATGGATCCACCAGTGTCATTGAAATGTGTGTTCTCTTCAGAGACCACACATGGATCCACCAGTGTCATAGCATGTGTGTTCTTTTTAATAACAACAACTGGAGTCATTGCATGTGTGTTCTCTTCAGAGACCACACATGGATCCACCAGTGTCATTGCATGTGTGTTCTTTTCACAATCCACCTATGGATCCACCAGTGTCATTGCATGTGTGCTCTTTTTACTAACAACAACCAGAGTCATTGCATGTGTGTTCTCTTCAGAGACCACACATGGATCCACCAGTGTCATTGCATGTGTGTTCGTTTTACTAACAACAACCAGAGTCATTGCATTTGTGTTCTTTTTACTAACAATAACCAGAGTCATCGCATGTGTGCTCTTTTCACAATCCATCTATGGATCCACCAGTGTTATTGCATGTGTGTTCTTTTTACTAACAACAATTGGAGTCATTTCAGACTGTTTTTTCACATACTACATATGGATCCACCAGTGTCATTGAAATGTGTGTTCTCTTCAGAGACCACACATGGATCCACCAGTGTCAGTGCATGTGTGTTCTTTTTACTAACAACAACCAGAGTCATTGCATGTGTGTTCTTTTCACATACCACATATGGATCCACCAGTGTCATTGTATGTGTGCTCTTTTCACAATCCACCTATGGATCCACCAGTGTCATTGCATGTGTGTCATTTTTACTAATAACAACCAGAGTCATTAAAATGTGTGTTCTTTTCACATACCACATATGGATCCACCAGTGTCATTGCATGTGTGCTTTTTTTACTAACAACAACTAGGGTCATTGCATGTGTGTTCTCTTCAGAGACCACACATGGACCCAACAGTGTCATTGCATGTGTGTTCTTTTCACAATCCACCTATGGATCCACCAGTGTCATTGCATGTGTGCTCTTTTCACAATCCAGCTATGGATCCACCAGTTTCATTGCATGTGTGTTCTTTTTACTAACAACAACCAGAGTTATTGAAATGTGTGTTCTTTTCACATACCACATATGGATCCACCAGTGTCATTGCATGTGTGCTTTTTTTACTAACAACAACTAGGGTCATTGCATGTGTGTTATCTTCAGAGACCACACATGGATCCACCAGTGTCATTGCATGTGTGTTCTTTTTACTAATAACAACCAGAGTCATTGCATGTGTGTTCTTTTCACATACCACCTATGGATCCACCAGTGTCATTGCATGTGTGTTCTATCTACTAACAACAACTGGAGTCATTTCATGAACGTTCTTTTCACATACCACATATGGATCCACAAGTGTCATTGAAATGTGCGTTCTCTTCAGATACCACACATGGATCCACCAGTGTCATAGCATGTGTGTTCTTCTTAATAACAACAACTGGAGTCATTGCATGTGTGTTCTCTTCAGAGACCACACATGGATCCACCAGTGTCATTGCATGTGTGTTCTATTCACAATCCACCTATGGATCCACCAGTGTCATTGCATGTGTGCTCTTTTACTAACAACAACCAGAGTCATTGCATGTGTGTTCTCTTTAGAGACCACACATGGATCCACCAGTGTCATTGCATGTGTGTTCTTTTTACTAACAACAACCAGAGTCATCGCATGTGTGTTCTTTTTACTAACAACAACCAGAGTCATTGCATGTGTGTTCTTTCACATACCACCTATGGATCCACCAGTCTCATTGCATGTGTGTTCTTTTTACTAACAACAACTGGAGTCATTTCATGACTGTTCTTTTCACATACCACATATGGATCCACCAATGTCATTGAAATGTGCGTTCTCTTCAGAGGCCACACATGGATCCACCAGTGTCATTGCATGTGTGTTCTTTTTACTAACAACAACTGGAGTCATTGCATGTGTGTTCTCTTCAGAGACCACACATGGATCCACCAGTGTCATTGCATGTGTGTTCTTTTCACAATCCACCTATGGATCCACCAGTGTCATTGCATGTGTGCTCTTTTTACTAACAACAACCAGAGTCATTGCATGTGTGTTCTCTTCAGAGACCACACATGGATCCACCAGTGTCATTGCATGTGTGTTCTTTTTACTAACAATAACCAGAGTCATCGCATGTGTGCTCTTTTCACAATCCATCTATGGATCCACCAGTGTTATTGCATGTGTGTTCTTTTTACTAACAACAACTGGAGTCATTTCAGACTGTTCTTTTCACATACTACATATGGATCCACCAGTGTCATTGAAATGTGTGTTCTCTTCAGAGACCACACATGGATCCACCAGTGTCAGTGCATGTGTGTTCTTTTTACTAACAACAACCAGAGTCATTGCATGTGTGTTCTTTTCACATACCACATATGGATCCACCAGTGTCATTGTATGTGTGCTCTTTTCACAATCCACCTATGGAT
The DNA here is from genome assembly GCA_023614405.1 of Avena insularis. Lineage (NCBI taxonomy): Eukaryota > Viridiplantae > Streptophyta > Magnoliopsida > Poales > Poaceae > Avena > Avena insularis. The sequence continues at coordinate 71,207 of JAJUPC010000469.1, read as the reverse complement.
CCACCAGTGTCATTGCATGTGTGTCATTTTTACTAATAACAACCAGAGTCATTAAAATGTGTGTTCTTTTCACATACCACATATGGATCCACCAGTGTCATTGCATGTGTGCTTTTTTTACTAACAACAACTAGGGTCATTGCATGTGTGTTCTCTTCAGAGACCACACATGGACCCAACAGTGTCATTGCATGTGTGTTCTTTTCACAATCCACCTATGGATCCACCAGTGTCATTGCATGTGTGCTCTTTTCACAATCCAGCTATGGATCCACCAGTTTCATTGCATGTGTGTTCTTTTTACTAACAACAACCAGAGTTATTGAAATGTGTGTTCTTTTCACATACCACATATGGATCCACCAGTGTCATTGCATGTGTGCTTTTTTTACTAACAACAACTAGGGTCATTGCATGTGTGTTATCTTCAGAGACCACACATGGATCCACCAGTGTCATTGCATGTGTGTTCTTTTCACAATCCACCGATGGATCCACTAGTGTCATTGCATGTGTGCTCTTTTCACAATCCACCTATGGATCCACCAATGCCATTGCATGTGTGTTCTTTTTACTACCAACAACCAGAGTCATTTCATGTGTGTTCTCTTCAGAGACCACACATGGATCCACCAGTGTCATTGCATGTGTGTTCTTTTTACTAATAACAACCAGAGTCATTGCATGTGTGTTCTTTTCACATACCACCTATGGATCCACCAGTGTCATTCCATGTGTGTTCTATCTACTAACAACAACTGGAGTCATTTCATCACTGTTCTTTTCACATACCACATATGGATCCACTAGTGTCATTGAAATGCATGTTCTCTTCAGGGACCACACATGGATCCACCAGTGTCATTGCATGTGTGTTCTTTTTACTAACAACAACCAGAGTCATTGCATGTGTGTTCTTTTCACATACCACATATGGACCCACCAGTGTCATTGTATGTGTGCTCTTTTTACTAACAACAACCAGAGTCATTGCATGTGTGTTCTCTTTAGAGACCACACATGGATCCACCAGTGTCATTGCATGTGTGTTCTTTTCACAATCCACCTATGGATCCACCAGTGTCATTGCATGTGTGCTCTTTTCACAATCCAGCTATGGATCCACCAGTTTCATTGCATGTGTGTTCTTTTTACTAACAACAACTAGAGTCATTGAAATGTGTGTTCTTTTCACATACCACATATGGATCCACCAGTGTCATTGCATGTGTGCTTTTTTTACTAACAACAACTAGGGTCATTGCATGTGTGTTATCTTCAGAGACCACACATGGATCCACCAGTGTCATTGCATGTGTGTTCTTTTCACAATCCACCGATGGATCCACTAGTGTCATTGCATGTGTGCTCTTTTCACAATCCACCTATGGATCCACCAGTGCCATTGCATGTGTGTTCTTTTTACTACCAACAACCAGAGTCATTGCATGTGTGTTCTCTTCAGAGACCACACATGGATCCACCAGTGTCATTGCATGTGTGTTCTTTTTACTAACAACAACCAGAGTCAATGCATGTGTGTTCTCTTCAGAGACCACACATGGATCCACCAGTGTCATTGCATGTGTGTTCTTTTTACTAACAACAACTAGAGTCATTGCATGTGTGTCTTTTCACATACCACCTATGGATCCACCAGTGTCATTGCATGTGTGTTCTTTTTACTAACAACAACTTGAGACATTTCATGATTGTTCTTTTCACATACCACATATGGATCCACCAGTGTCATTGAAATGTGTGTTCTCTTTAGAGACCACACATGGATCCACCAGTGTCATTGCACGTGTGTTCTTTTTACTAACAACAACTGGAGTCATTGCATGTGTGTTCTCTTCCGAGACCACACATGGATCCACCAGTGTCATTGCATGTGTGTTCTTTTTACTAACAACAACCAGAGTCATTGCATGTGTGTTCTTTTTACTAACAACAACCAGAGTCATTGCATGTGTGTTCTTTTCACATACCACATATGGATCCACCAGTGTCATTGCATGTGTGCTCTTTTCACAATCCACCTATGGATCCACCAGTGTCATTGCATGTGTGTTCTTTTTACTAACAACAACCAGAGTCAATGAAATGTGTGTTCTTTTCACATACATCCTATGGATCCACCAGTGTCATTGTATGTGTGTTCTTTTCACTAACAACAACTAGAGTCATTTCATCACTGTTCTTTTCACATACCACATATGGATCCACCAGTGTCATTGTATGTGTGCTCTTTTCACAATCCACCTATGGATCCACCAGTGTCATTGCATGTGTGTCATTTTTACTAATAACAACCAGAGTCATTAAAATGTGTGTTCTTTTCACATACCACATATGGATCCATCAGTGTCATTGCATGTGTGCTTTCTTTTACTAACAACAACTAGGGTCATTGCATGTGTGTTCTCTTCAGAGACCACACATGGACCCAACAGTGTCATTGCATGTTTGTTCCTTTCACAATCCACCTATGGATCCACCAGTGTCATTGCATGTGTGCTCTTTTCACAATCCAGCTATGGATCCACCAGTTTCATTGCATGTGTGTTCTTTTTACTAACAACAACTAGAGTCATTGAAATGTGTGTTCTCTTCAGAGACCACACATGGATCCACCAGTGTCATTGCATGTGTGTTCTTTTTACTAACAACAACCAGAGTCAATGCATGTGTGTTCTCTTCAGAGACCACACATGGATCCAGCAGTGTCATTGCATGTGTGTTCTTTTTACTAACAACAACTAGAGTCATTGCATGTGTGTCTTTTCACATACCACCTATGGATCCACCAGTGTCATTGCATGTGTGTTCTTTTTACTAACAACAACCAGAGTCATTGCATGTGTGTTCTTTTCACATACCACATATGGACCCACCAGTGTCATTGTATGTGTGCTCTTTTTACTAACAAGAACCAGAGTCATTGCATGTGTGTTCTCTTTAGAGACCACACATGGATCCACAAGTGTCATTGCATGTGTGTTCTTTTTACTAAAAACAACCAGAGTCATTGCATGTGTGTTCTTTTCACATCCCACATATGGATCCACCAGTGTCATTGCATGTGTGTTCTTTTTACTAACAACAACTTGACTCATTTCATGACTGTTCTTTTGACATACCACATATGGATCCACCAGTGTCATTGAAATGCGTGTTCCTTCAGAGACCACACATGGATCCACCAGTGTCATTGCATGTGTGTTCTTTTTACTAACAACAACCAGAGTCATTGCATGTGTGTTCTTTTTACTAACAACAACCAGAGTCATTGCATGTGTGTTCTTTTCACATACCACATATGGATCCACCAGTGTCATTGCATGTGTGCTCTTTTCACAATCCACCTATGGATCCACCAGTGTCATTGCATGTGTGTTCTTTTTACTAACAACAACCAGAGTCAATGAAATGTGTGTTCTTTTCACATACATCCTATGGATCCACCAGTGTCATTGTATGTGTGTTCTTTTCACTAACAACAACTAGAGTCATTTCATCACTGTTCTTTTCACATACCACATATGGATCCACCAGTGTCATTGTATGTGTGCTCTTTTCACAATCCACCTATGGATCCACCAGTGTCATTGCATGTGTGTCATTTTTACTAATAACAACCAGAGTCATTAAAATGTGTGTTCTTTTCACATACCACATATGGATCCATCAGTGTCATTGCATGTGTGCTTTCTTTTACTGACAACAACTAGGGTCATTGCATGTGTGTTCTCTTCAGAGACCACACATGGACCCAACAGTGTCATTGCATGTGTGTTCTTTTCACAATCCACCTATGGATCCACCAGTGTCATTGCATGTGTGCTCTTTCCACAATCTAGCTATGGATCCACCAGTTTCATTGCATGTGTGTTCTTTTTACTAACAACAACTAGAGTCATTGAAATGTGTGTTCTTTTCACATACCACATATGGATCCACCAGTGTCATTGCATGTGTGCTTTTTTTACGAACAACAACTAGGGTCATTGCATGTGTGTTATCTTCAGAGACCACACATGGATCCACCAGTGTCATTGCGTGTGTGTTCTTTTCACAATCCACCGATGGATCCACTAGTGTCATTGCATGTGTGCTCTTTTCACAATCCACCTATGGATCCACCAGTGCCATTGCATGTGTGTTCTTTTTACTACCAACAACCAGAGTCATTGCATGTGTGTTCTCTTTAGAGACCACACATGGATCCACCAGTGTCATTGCATGTGTGTTCTTTTTACTAACAACAACCAGAGTCATTGCATGTGTGTTCTCTTCAGAGACCACACATGGATCCACCAGTGTCATTGCATGTGTGTTCTTTTTACTAACAACAACTAGAGTCATTACATGTGTGTCTTTTCACATACCACCTATGGATCCACCAGTGTCATTGCATGTGTGTTCTTTTTACTAACAACAACTTGAGACATTTCATGATTGTTCTTTTCACATACCACATATGGATCCACCAGTGTCATTGAAATGTGTGTTCTCTTTAGAGACCACACATGGATCCACCAGTATCATTGCACGTGTGTTCTTTTTACTAACAACAACTAGAGTCATTGCATGTGTGTTCTCTTCACAGACCACACATGGAGCCACCAGTGTCATTGCATGTGTGTTCTTTTCATAATCCACCTATTGATCAACCAGTGTCATTGCATGTGTGCTCTTTTTACTAACAACAACCAGAGTCATTGCATGTGTGTTCTCTTCAGAGACCACACATGGATTCACCAGTGTCATTGCATGTGTATTCTTTTTACTAACAACAACCAGAGTCATTGCATTTGTGCTCTTTTCACAATCCATCTATGGATCCACCAGTGTCATTGCATGTGTGTTCTATTTACTAACAACAACTGGAGTCATTTCATGACCGTTCTTTTCACATACCACATATGGATCCACAAGTGTCATTGAAATGTGCGTTCTCTTCAGATACCACACATGGATCCACCAGTGTCATAGCATGTGTGTTCTTTTTAATAACAACAACTGGAGTCATTGCATGTGTGTTCTCTTCAGAGACCACACATGGATCCACCAGTGTCATTGCATGTGTGTTCTTTTCACAATCCACCTATGGATCCACCAAAGGTCATTGCATGTGCTCTTTTACTAACAACAACCAGAGTCATTGCATGTGTGTGTTTTCTTTAGAGACCACACATGGATCCACCAGTGTCATTGCATGTGTGTTCTTTTTACTAACAACAACCAGAGTCATCGCATGTGTGTTCTTTTTACTAACAACAACCAGAGTCATTGCATGTGTGTTCTTTCACATACCACCTATGGATCCACCAGTCTCATTGCATGTGTGTTCTTTTTACTAACAACAACTGGAGTCATTTCATGACTGTTCTTTTCACATACCACATATGGATCCACCAATGTCATTGAAATGTGCGTTCTCTTCAGAGGCCACACATGGATCCACCAGTGTCATTGCATGTGTGTTCTTTTTACTAACAACAACTGGAGTCATTGCATGTGTGTTCTCTTCAGAGACCACACATGGATCCACCAGTGTCATTGCATGTGTGTTCTTTTCACAATCCACCTATGGATCCACCAGTGTCATTGCATGTGTGCTCTTTTTACTAACAACAACAGAGTCATTGCATGTGTGTTCTGTTCAGAGACCACACATGGATCCACCAAAGGTCATTTCATTTGTGTTCTTTTTACTAACAATAACCAGAGTCATCGCATGTGTGCTCTTTTCACAATCCATCTATGGATCCACCAGTGTTATTGCATGTGTGTTCTTTTTACTAACAACAACTGGAGTCATTTCAGACTGTTCTTTTCACATACTACATATGGATCCACCAGTGTCATTGAAATGTGTGTTCTCTTCAGAGACCACACATGGATCCACCAGTGTCAGTGCATGTGTGTTCTTTTTACTAACAACAACCAGAGTCATTGCATGTGTGTTCTTTTCACATACCACATATGGATCCACCAGTGTCATTGTATGTGTGCTGTTTTCACAATCCACCTCTGGATCCACCAGGGTCATTGGATGTGTGTCATTGTTACTAATAACAACTGTAGTCATTAAAATGTGTGTTCTTTTCACATACCACATATGGATCCACCAGTGTCATTGCATGTGTGCTTTTTTTACTAACAACAACTAGGGTCATTGCATGTGTGTTCTTTCAGACCACACACATGGACCCAACAAGGTCATTGGATGTGTGTTCTTTTCACAATCCACCTATGGATCCACCAGTGTCATTGCATGTGTGCTCTTTTCACAATCCAGCTATGGATCCACCAGTTTCATTGCATGTGTGTTCTTTTTACTAACAACAACCAGAGTTATTGAAATGTGTGTTCTTTTCACATACCACATATGGATCCACCAGTGCCATTGCATGTGTGCTTTTATTACTAACAACAACTAGGGTCATTGCATGTGTGTTATCTTCAGAGACCACACATGGATCCACCAGTGTCATTGCATGTGTGTTCCTTTCACAATCCACCGATGGATCCACTAGTGTCATTGCATGTGTGCTCTTTTCACAATCCACCTATGGATCCACCAGTGCCATTGCATGTGTGTTCTTTTTACTACCAACAACCAGAGTCATTGCATGTGTGTTCTCTTCAGAGACCACACATGGATCCACCAGTGTCATTGCATGTGTGTTCTTTTTACTAACAACAACCAGAGTCATTGCATGTGTGTTCTTTTCACATACCACATATGGACCCACCAGTGTCATTGTATGTGTGCTCTTTTTACTAACAAGAACCAGAGTCATTGCATGTGTGTTATCTTTAGAGACCACACATGGATCCACAAGTGTCATTGCATGTGTGTTCTTTTTACTAAAAACAACCAGAGTCATTGCATGTCTGTTCTTTTCACATCCCACTTATGGATCCACCAGTGTCATTGCATGTGTGTTCTTTTTACTAACAACAACTTGACTCATTTCATGACTGTTCTTTTGACATACCACATATGGATCCACTAGTGTCATTGAAATGCGTGTTCCTTCAGAGACCACACATGGATCCACCAGTGTCATTGCATGTGTGTTCTTTTTACTAACAACAACCAGAGTCATTGCATGTGTGTTGTTTTTACTAACAACAACCAGAGTCATTGCATGTGTGTTCTTTTCACATACCACATATGGATCCACCAGTGTCATTGCATGTGTGCTCTTTTCACAATCCACCTATGGATCCACCAGTGTCATTGCATGTGTGTTCTTTTTACTAACAACCAGAGTCAATGAAATGTGTGTTCTTTTCACATACATCCTATGGATCCACCAGTGTCATTGTATGTGTGTTCTTTTTACTAACAACAACTAGAGTCATTTCATCACTGTTCTTTTCACATACCACATATGGATCCACCAGTGTCATTGAAATGTGTGTTCTCTTCAGAGACCACACATGGATCCACCAGTGTCATTGCATGTGTGTTCTTTTTACTAACAACAACCAGAGTCATTTCATCACTGTTCTTTTCACATACCACATATGGATCTCTTCAGAGACCACACATGGATCCACCAGTGTGATTGCATGTGTGTTGTTTTTTACTAACAACAACCAGAGTCATTGCATGTGTGTTCTTTTTACTAACAACAACCAGAGTCATTGCATGTGTGTTCTTTTCACATACCACATATGGATCCACCAGTGTCATTGCATGTGTTCTCTTTTCACAATCCACCTATGGATCCACCAGTGTCATTGCATGTGTGTTCTTTTTACTAACAACAACCAGAGTCATTGAAATTTGTGTTCTTTTCACATACCACACATGGATCCACCAGTGTCATTGCATGTGTGCTTTTTTACTAACAACAACCAGAGTCATTGCATGTGTGTTCTGTTGAGAGACCACACATGGATCCACAAGTGTCATTGCATGTTTGTTCTTTTCACAATCCACATATGGATCCACCAGTGTCATTGCATGTGTGCTCTTTTTACTAACAAGAACCAGAGTCATTGCATGTGTGTTCTCTTCAGAGACCACACATGGATCCACCAGGGTCACTGCATGTGTATTCTTTTTACTAACAACAACCAGAGTCATTGCATGTGTGCTCCTTTCACAATCCATCTATGGATCCACTAGTGTTACTGCATGTGTGTTCTTTTCTCAATCCACCTATGGATCCACAAGTGTTATTGCATGTGTGCTCTTTTTACTAACAAGAACCAGAGTCATTGCATGTGTGTTCTCTTCAAAGACCACACATGGATCCACCAGTGTCATTGCATGTGTGTTCTTTTTACTAACAACAACCAGAGTCATTGCATGTGTGTTCTTTTCACGTACCACCAATGGATCCACCAGTGTCATTGCATGTGTGTTCTATCTACTAACAACAACTGGAGTCATTTCATGACTGTTCTTTTCACATACCACATATGGATCCACTAGTGTCATTGAAATGCATGTTCTCTTCAGGGACCACACATGGATCCACCAGTGTCATTGCATGTGTGTTCTTTTTACTAACAACAACCAGAGTCATTACATGTGTGTTCTTTTCGCATACCACATATGGACCCACCAGTGTCATTGTATGTGTGCTCTTTTTACTAACAAGAACCAGAGTCATTGCATGTGTGTTCTCTTTAGAGACCACACATGGATCCACAAGTGTCATTGCATGTGTGTTCTTTTTACTAAAAACAACCAGAGTCATTGCATGTGTGTTCTTTTCACATCCGACATATGGATCCACTAGTGTCATTGCATGTGTGTTCTTTTTACTAACAACAACTTGAATCATTTCATGACTGTTCTTTTGACATACCACATATGGATCCACTAGTGTCATTGAAATGCGTGTTCCTTCAGAGACCACACATGGATCCACCAGTGTCATTGCATGTGTGTTCTTTTTACTAACAACAACCAGAGTCATTGCATGTGTGTTCTTTTTACTAACAACAACCAGAGTCATTGCATGTGTGTTCTTTTTACTAACAACAACCAGAGTCATTGCATGTGTGTTCTTTTCACATACCACATATGGATCCACCAGTGTCATTGCATGTGTGCTCTTTTCACAATCCACCTATGGATCCACCAGTGTCATTGCATGTGTGTTCTTTTTACTAACAACAACCAGAGTCAATGAAATGTGTGTTCTTTTCACATACATCCTATGGATCCACCAGTGTCATTGTATGTGTGTTCTTTTTACTAACAACAACTAGAGTCATTTCATCACTGTTCTTTTCACATACCACATATGGATCCACCAGAGTCATTGAATGTGTATTCTCTTCAGAGACCACACATGGATCCACCAGTGTGATTGCATGTGTGTTCTTTTTTACTAACAACAACCAGAGTCATTGCATGTGTGTTCTTTTCACATACCACATATGGATCCACCAGTCATTGAATGTGTATTCTTCAGAGACCACATGGATCCACCAGCAGGATTGCATGTGTGTTCTTTTTTACTAACAACAACCAGAGTCATTGCATGTGTGTTCTTTTTACTAACAACAACCAGAGTCATTGCATGTGTGTTCTTTTCACATACCACATATGGATCCACCAGTGTCATTGCATGTGTGCTCTTTTCACAATCCACCTATGGATCCACCAGTGTCATTGCATGTGTGTTCTTTTTACTAACAACAACCAGAGTCATTGAAATGTGTGTTCTTTTCACATACCACACATGGATCCACCAGTGTCATTTGATGTGTGCTTTTTTACTAACAACAACCAGAGTCATTGCATGTGTGTTCTCTTCAGAGACCACACATGGATCCACAAGTGTCATTGCATGTTTGTTCTTTTCACAATCCACCCATGGATCCACCAGTGTCATTGCATGTGTGCTCTTTTTACTAACAACAACCAGAGTCATTGCATGTGTGTTCTCTTCAGAGACCACACATGGATCCACCAGTGTCATTGCATGTGTATTCTTTTTACTAACAACAACCAGAGTCATTGCATGTGTGTTGTTTTCACAATCGATCTATGGATCCACTAGTGTTACTGCATGTGTGTTCTTTTCACAATCCACCTATGGATCCACAAGTGTTATTGCATGTGTGCTGTTTTTACTAACAAGAACCAGAGTCATTGCATGTGTGTTCTCTTCAGAGACCACACATGGATCCACCAGTGTCATTGCATGTGTGTTCTTTTTACTAACAACAACCAGAGTCATTGCATGTGTGTTCTTTTCACATACCACCAATGGATCCACCAGTGTCATTGCATGTGTGTTCTTTTTACTAACAACAACTGGAGTCATTTCATGACTATTCTTTTCACATACCACATATGGATCCACCAGTGTCATTGAAATGTGTGTTCTCTTCAGAGACCACACATGGATCCACCAGTGTCATTGCATGTGTGTTCTTTTTACTAACAACAACTAGATTCATTGCATGTGTGTTCTCTTCAGAGATCACACATGGATCCACCAGTGTCATTTCATGTGTGTTCTTTTCACAATCCACCTATGGACCACCAGTGTCATTGCATGTGTGCTCTTTTACTAACAACAACCAGAGTCATTGCATGTGTGTTCTCTTCAGAGACCACACATGGATACACCAGTGTCATTGCATGTGTGTTCTTTTTACTAACAACAACCAGAGTCATTGCATGTGTGTTCTTTTCACATACCACCTATTGATCCACCAGTGTCATTGCATGTGTGTTCTTTTTACTAACAACAACTGGAGTCATTTCATGACTGTTCTTTTCACATACCACATATGGATCCACCAGTGTCATTGAAATGTGTGTTCTCTTCAGAGACCACACATGGATCCACCAGTGTCATTGCATGTGTGTTCTTTTCACTAACAACAACTGGAGTAATTGCATGCGTGTTCTTTTCACATACCACACATGGATCCACCAGTGTCATTGCATGTGTGCTATTTGTTGGGTCCGCAGTATAGAAAACAAAAAAATTCCTATGATGAGAACTATACGCAAGATCTATCTACTAGATACAGAGCAACGGGTGGACATACATCCATGGAGAACTTACCCTCGAAGACAACGAGCTTTGTTAACGAGTAGGAACTCGTGGTTGATATAGTCGTCCACTTGCCGATCTCAAGATCGTGAGGAAGTCCGAGCGCCGCAACTCAGTAGCGCATCCGCACTCGCACACACGTTCAAGCCACCGGACAACCTCCACCTCCTCGCTCCAGCGATCCAGCGGAAGCAACAACTCCTTCCAGATGAAATGCCACCGGGAACATGTATCTCACTAATCCGAGACCATGGGGGAATAATTCTAGAGGGGGAGAGAGATCCTTCACAAGGAGGTGTGAGGATGAAGGAGGGAATGGGTGGCCTTTTATAGGAGGAGGGGGTGCCCCCTCTCTCCATGGCCGAGCATGGGGTGACCTCACCTCCCCCATTCATGTGGTGGTAACTCCTCCACATTAAAATGCCTCTTCACATTCCCTTTTAAAGTCTCCACTTTAAATGCATTAAATTTCTCCAAATTTAATGCTCTCTCATTTAATAAAACTCTTTTTATTAAATTTATTCAGAATTTTGTTAATTACTTTAATTAACAAACATTCACATATAGCCCCTTGCAATATTTCAATATAACATGCAGAAACACCTTCTGCAATTTCACCCGAAACAATTTCCGGTTTCTATTGAAACAATTCCTGCGCTTTGCAATTCTTTCGTCTGAAACATATGTGCTCCAAAATGGTGTCCCAGAACTCTTAAGTGTGCACCCTACAGTTCGCGAATAATGCAGACATGATCGAGACCCTTCTTCGATCAATAATCAGCAGGGACCTGAGATCCGTATCGACTACACATTCAACGATGACTCCTATGATCGTGAGAACCTTTAACGCTTGTAACTAAATCCTTTGTCTCGATATATTACATGTCCGAGATTCGATCATCTGATTCCATACCTAGTTTGATCTCGTATCGACATGCACTCCGTTCTCGGACCCGTGATATAACAGTCTAGTGATCACATCACTTGCTTGCAAGCTGTCCTAATGTGATATCACCGAGAGGGCCCAGAGTATATCTATCCGTCATCTGGATTGACAAATTCCACTCTTGATCCATGAGCCTCAACATAACACCTTCGTAATCGAACCCATCTTTATAGTCACCTGTTACGTGTGACGCTTTGATGTTATCAAGATACTCTTCCGGTGTTAGCAATTAACATGATCTCATGGTCTAAGGATAAAGATTACTGTATGATGTTATAGCAATATAAACATAATGACTTGATCGTAATGCTATACTTGATGAATGTTCATCACATCATTTCACAAATGTGTGACCTTGTTATTAACAACATCCAATGTCCATGATCAGGAAACCTTGATCATCTTGTTAATCAACAAGCTAGTCTATAAGAGAGGCATAACTAGGAACCCTTTTTGTTTATTAAACACACATGTATTGATGTTTCCTATCAATACAATTATAGCATGCAAAATAAACATCTATCATATACAAGGAATACATAATAACAACTTTATTATTGCCTCTCAGGGCATATTTCCTTCAGTCTCCCACTTGTACTAGAGACAATAATCTAGTTTATATAGTGATAAATCTAACACCCATGGAGTTCTGGTGTTGATCATGTTTTTCCCTAGGGAGTACTTTAGTCAACGGATCTGCTACATTCAGGTCTGTGTGTACTTTACAAATCTTTATATCTCCATCCTTGACATGCTCGCAGATGGAGTGAAACCGGCGCTTAATATGCTTGGAATTCTTGTGAGACCTTGGTTCCTTATGCTATTATGGCTCCATTATTGTCACAATAGATCACCATTGGGTCCAACGCACTAGGAACCACACCTAGTTCCGTTATGAACTCCTTCATCCAAACCGCTTCCTGCGCTGCTTCTGAAGCAACAACATATTCCGCCTCCGTCGTTGATCCAGCCACCACGGGTTGTTTGGAGCTCCTCCAACTAACTGCTGCTCCGTTCAAGAGAAATACGTATCCGGATTGAGACTTAGAGTCATCCGGATCAGTGTCAAAACTAGCATCGACATAACACTTAGCGACTAGCTCTTCTTCACCTCCGTATACAAGAAACATATCCTTAGTTCTTCTCAAGTACTTAAGGATATTCTTGACCGCTATCCAGTGTTCCGAACCTGGATCAGATTGGTACCTACTAGTCAAACTAATAGCATGTGCCACATCCGGTCTTGTACATAGCATGGCATACATAATAGAGCCTATGGCCGAGGCATAGGGGATCTTATCCATCATCTCTCTTTCTTCCGCCGTAGCCGGACTTTGAGTCTTACTCAATGTCTTGCCTTGCAACATAGGTAAGAAACCCTTCTTACTTCCGTCCATATTAAACTTCTTTAATATCTTATAAAGGTATGTACTCTGCGATATCCCAATTAGGCGTCTTGATCTATCTCTATAGACTTTAATGCCTAATATATATGAAGCTTCACCAAGGTCCTTCATCGAAAATTTGCTGTTTAGATAACTTTTAACACTGTTTAAAAGATCTATATCATTTCCAATCAATAATATGCCATCCACATATAATATCAGAAATGCCACATTGCTCCCACTCACTTTCTTGTAAATACAAGCCTCTCCATAAGTTTGGACAAATCCAAACTCTTTGATCACCTCATCAAAGCAGAGATTCCAACTCCGGGATGCTTGCTTCAGTCCATAGATGGATCGCTGAAGTTTGCACACCTTATCAGCATCCTTAGGATCGACAAAACCCTTAGGTTGTATCATATACAACTCTTCTTCAATATTACCATCGAGGAACGCAGTTTTGACATCCATCTGCCATATTTCATAATCGAAATATGCAGCAATTGCTAACATAATCCTAACCGACTTAAGCATCGCTACGGGGGAGAATGTCTCATCGTAGTCAACTCCTTGAATTTGTCGAAACCCCTTTGCGACAAGTCGAGCCTTATAGATGGTTACATTACCATCAGCATCAGTTTTTCTTTTGAAAATCCATTTATTCTCAACGGCCTTTCGATCGTGAGGTAAGTCCACCAAGGTCCAAACCTAGTTTTCGTACATGGATTCCATCTCGGATTTCATGGCTTCTAGCCATTTGTTGGAATCAGGGCTCATTATCGCTTCTTCATACGTCGCAGGGTCATCTATTTCATCAATCATGAAATTCATAACAGGATTGCCGTACAGTTCAGGAGCTGCACGTGTCCTGTTTGACCTGCGAGGTTCGGTAGTGTCCTCTTTCGGAGTTTCATGATCAATATCATTAGCTCTCTCTTCATTAGGTGAAGTCAACTCCGAAACAACTTCTAGAGCTGCGCTACTCGCCATTTCATGAAGAGAAGGTTCAATAACCTCTTCGAGTTCTACCTTCCGACTACTCACACCTTTTGCGAGAAACTCCTTCTCAAGAAAGGATCCATTCTTGGCAACAAAGACCTTGCCCTCGGATCTGTGATAGAAGGTATACCCAATTATTTCCTTAGGGTATCCTATGAAGACGCATTTTTCCGCTTTGGGTTCGAGTTTATCCGGTTGAAGTTTCTTCACATAAACATTGCATCCCCAAACTTTAAGAAATGACAGCTTAGGTTTGTTTCCAAACCATAATTCATACGGTGTCTTTTCAACGGATTTAGATGGTGCCCTATTTAAAGTGAATGCAGCGGTTTCCAGTGCATAACCCCAAAATGATAAGCAGGTAAGTCGACAGAGACATCATAGATCGAACCATATCCAATAAAGTACGATTATGATGTTCGACACACCATTACGCTGTGGTGTTCCGCAGGCGTGAGTTGTGAAACTATTCCACGTCTTTCATATGTGTGCTAAACTCAGAACTAAGATACTCTCCTCCACGGTCGATCAGAAATTTGATCTTTCGTTACGATGATTTTCCACTTCATTCTGAAATTCTTTGAACTTTTCAAAGTTTCAGACTTGTGTTTCATCAAATAGATATACCCATATCTACTCAAATCATCCGTGAAAGTAACAAAATAACGACATCCACCTCGCTACACACTCATTGGTCCACACACATCAAGATGTATGATTTCCAATAAATCGCCTGCTCCATTGAACCGAAAACGGCGTTTCTAGTCATCTTGCCCATAAGGCATGGCTCACATGTATCAAATGATTCAAAATCAAGTGATTCCAAAAGTCCATCAGAATGGAGTTTCTTCATGCGTTTAACGCCAATATGACCTAGACGGCAGTGCCACATATATGTAGATATATCATTATCAAGTTTAATCCTTTTAGCATCAACATTATGAATATGCGTAATACTACTATCGAGATCCAACAGAAATAAACCATTCAACACAGGTGCATGACCATAAAAGATATTATTCATATAAATCGAACAACCATTGTTTTCAGACTTAAATGAATAACCACTTTGCATCAAACACGATCCGGATACAATGTTCATGCTCAGTGCAGGCACCAAATAACAATTATTCAGGTTTATAACTAATCCCGACGGCATATGGAGAGGCAGCTTTCCGACGGCGATCACATCAACTCTTGATCCATTGTCGACGCAAGATCGTGACCTCATCCCTTGCTAGTTGTCGCTTGTTTCGCAGCCCCTGAACCGAGTTACATATATTAGCAACCGATCCCGTATCAAATACCCAGGTGCTACTGTGAGTACTAGTCAAGTACACATCAATAACATGTATATCACATATACCTTTGTTTGCCTTGCCGGCATTCTTGTCCGCCAAATACTTGGGGCGCTTATGCCCAATGGCGATCCCCTTGCAATAGTAGCACTGGTGTCGACTTAGGGCCAGCTCGGGTTTCTTTTCAGCGCAAACAGATTTGCTGCCCTTCTTTCCCTTCGCTACCTTTCTTGTCCTTCTTGAAACCGGTGGTCTTATTGATCATCAACACTTGATGTTCTTTCCTAATCTCCACTTCGCAGTCTTAAGCATTGTAAGCTCGAAGAGACTTCTTCATGCCCCGCATATTATAGTTCATCACGAAGCTCTTGTAGCTAGGTGGCGTAGATTGGAGAACACGATGTATGCCTAAGTCAATGGGAATCATTCCCAAGGACACAAGCTTATCTGTGTACCTGACATTTTGAGTACGTGCTCACTAACGGAGCTGTTTTCTCCATCATGCAGCTAAAGAACTTTTCTCAGAGCATTATAACTCTCACGGCAGCATGGGTATCGAAAATCATTTTCAATTCTCCCATGGTATCAAAGGCATTGCCATTTTCGAAACGCTTTCGAAGTTCTAGCTCTAGCCCATACAGTATGCCGCAATGACCTAAGTTGTGGTCCTCCGACGAGTTATATAGACGTTCTTTTCCTTGTCGGGCATCAGAGTTGGTGGGGCCTAGCGCATCTAGCACATATTGCTTTTGTGCAAAGATGAGGAGAATCCTCAAATTCATAGCCCAGTTGGTGAAGTTGCTACCATTCGCAGCAAGTTTCTCTTTCTCCATGAACACATTGAAATTAAAAGCAGGTGGTGCCATCTACAACAGAATTTGTAAAGTATATTTAGACTAAGTTTATGATAGATTGAGTTCAACTAATCCAAATTACTAATGAACTCCCACTCAAAAACGACATCCCTCGTGTCCTTTTGGTGATTACATGAACCAAATCCACTACACCAAGTCCGATCATCACATGAGTCGGTGTAGCTTCAAGGGCGAGCATCTATATGGGCATCATATCAACTATATGACTCATGCTTAACCTTTCGGTCCGTGTTCCGAGGCCATGTCTGTACATGCTAGGCTTGTCAAGTAAGAACCTTAGTATTTGCGTGTGTAAAACTATCTTACACCTGTTGTATGAAAGCGTAGAGTCGAGAACATCCGATCATCACGTGATGCCTCAAAACACGATCCACAAAATGGTGCATACTTAAGGAAGAACACATTTTATCTTGATATCTAAATGAGGGATCATCTTATAATGCTACCAAAAGCGCCAAACTAGCAATATAAGATGCTAACATCTAATGTGTGAAGTGAGGTGATATGGTCCATGCATTTGATCTCTATCATTTGCATCGTGGTATGATCTCTATCATTCCTTTGTGTGTAAGGCCAAGGTCTAAGGAACTTACACGTTAAGTGAGTTATAAGAGTATCTATTATACATCTACTTACAACAATACCATATCAAAACAATAGCCCAGCAACGATCTAAACTAGACGCCTCTAATTTATCAATTGCAAGTTTTACGTGGCTTAGGGCTTTCGGAGATAGAACTGGTCTAACCTACGAACATGAACCACAACGAGGATAACCAAGTTATTAGCAACTCGTTGTAAATCAGATATTGACTATAGTAGGAGAGACAGACACCCGCTAGCCACTTATGCAAAACTAGTTGCATGTCAGTCGTGGAACCGGTCTCATGTACGGTGACATGTAAGGTTGGTCCGGGCCGCTTCATCCCACTATGCCACCAATATCCAAAGTACATAGAAGATGCAATAACATGATCATCATCGCCCACATATAAACATATGTGTACTACCCGTGCAAAGCACCTACGCATAAACCTGGCTCTGATACCACTGTTGGGTCCGCAACATAGAAAACAAAAATTTTCCTATGATGAGAACTATACGCCAAGATCTATCTACTAGATACAGAGCAACGGGTGGACATACATCCATGGAGAACTTACCCTCGAAGACAACGAGCTTTGTTAACGAGTAGGAACTCGTGGTTGATGTAGTCGTACACTTGCCGATCTCAATATCGTGAGGAAGTCCGAGCGCCGCAACTCAGAACAGATCCGCACTGCACACACGCTCAAGCCACCGGACAACCTCCACCTCCTCGCCTCAGCGATCCAAATGAAGCAAAGAACTCCTTCACAACGAAATGCCACCGGAACATGTATCTCGCTAATCCAAGACCATGGGGAATAATTCTAGAGGGGAGAGAGATCCTTCACAAGGAGGTGTGAGGATGAAGGAGGAATGGTGGCCTTTTATAGGAGGAGGGGTTCCCCTCTCTCCATGGTCATGCATGGGGGTGACCTCACCTCCCCATTCATGTGGTGGTAACTCCTCCACATTAAAATGCCTCTTCACATTCCCTTTTAAAGTCTCCATTTTAAATGCATTAAATTTCTCCAAATTTAATGCTCTCATTTAATAAAACTCTTTTTATTAAATTTATTCAGAATTTTGTTAATTACTTTAATTAACAAACATTCACATATAGACCCTTGCAATATTTCAATATCACATGCAGAAACACCTTCTGCAATTTCACCCGAAACAATTTCCGGTTTCTATTGAAACAATTCCTGCGCTTTGCAATTCTTTCGTCTGAAACATATGTGCTCCAAAATGGTGTCCGGTAACTCTTAAGTGTGCCACCCTACGGTTCATGAATAATGCGGACATGATCGAGACCTTCTCCGATCAATAATCGCAGCGGACCTCGGAGATCCGTGATCGACTCCTACACATTCAACGATGACTCCTGTGATCGTGAGAACCTTTAACTCTTGTAACTAAATCTCTTTGTCTCTTGATATATTACATGTCCGAGATTCGATCATCGGTATCTCCATACCTAGTTTGATCTCGTTACCGACATGCACTCTTTTCTCGTACCCGTGATATAACATTCTAGTGATCACATCACTTGCTTGCAAGCTGTCCTAATGTGATATCACCGAGAGGGCCCAGAGTATATCTATCCGTCATCTGGATTGACAAATTCCACTCTTGATCCATGAGCCTCAACATAACACCTTCGTAGTACTGAACCCATCTTTATAGTCACCCTGTTACGGTGTGACGTTTGATGTTATCAAGATACTCTTCCCGTGTTAGCAATTAACATGATCTCATGGTCTAAGGATAAAGATTACTTCGTATGATGTTATAGCAATATAAACATCATGACTTGATCATAATGCTATACTTCGGATGAATGTTCATCACATCATTTCACAAATGCTGTGACCTTGTTATTAACAACATCCAATGTCCATGATCAGGAAACCTTGATCATCTTGTTAATCAACAAGCTAGTCTATAAGAGAGGCATAACTAGGAACCCTTTTTGTTTATTAAACACACATGTATTGATGTTTCCTATTAATACAATTATAGCATGCAAAATAAACATCTATCATATACAAGGAATACATAATAACAACTTTATTATTGCCTCTCAGGGCATATTTCCTTCACTATTTTCACAATCCACCTATGGATCCACCAGTGTCATTGCATGTGTGTTCTTTTTACTAACAACCAGAGTCATTGAACTGTGTGTTCTCTTCAGAGACCACACATGGATCCACCAGTGACATTGCATGTGTGTTCTTTTTACTAAAAACAACTAGAGTCATTGCATGTGTGTTCTCTTCAGAGACCACACATGGATCCACCAGTGTCATTGCATGTGTGTTCTTTTCATAATCCACCTATGGATCCACCAGTGTCATTGCATGTGTGCTCTTTTTACTAACAACAACAAGAGTCATTGAAATGTGTGTTCTCTTCAGAGACCACACATGGATCGACCAGTGTCATTGCATGTGTGTTCTTTTTACTAACAACAATTGGAGCATTGCATGTGTGATCTCTTCAGAGACCACACATGGATCCACTAGTGTCATTGCATGTGTGTTCTTTTCACAATCCACCTATGGATCCACCAGTGTCATTGCATGTGTGCTCTTTTTACTAACAACAACTAGAGTCATTGCATGTGTGTTCTCTTCAGAGACCACACATGGATCCACCAGTGTCATTGCATGTGTGTTATTTTTACTAACAACAACCAGAGTCATTGCATGTGTGTTCTTTTCACATACCACCTATGGATCCACCAGTGTCATTGCATGTGTGTTCTTTTTACTAACAAGAACTGGAGTCATTTCATGACTGTTCTTTTCACATACCACATATGGATCCACCAGTGTCATTGAAATGTATGTTCACTTCAGAGACCACACATGGATCCACTAGTGTCATTGCATGTGTTCTTTTTTTACTAACAACAACTGGGGTCATTGCATGTGTGTTCTCTTCAGAGACCACACATGGATCCACCGGTGTCATTGCATGTGTGTTCTTTGCACAATCCACCTATGGATCCACCAGTGTCATTGCATGTGTGCTCTTTTTACTAACAACAGCCAGAGTCATTTCATGTGTGTTCTGTTCAGAGACCACACATGGATCCACCAGTGTCATTGCATGTGTGTTCTTTTTACTAACAACAACCAGAGTCATTGCATTTGTGCTCTTTTAACAATCCATCTATGGATCCACCAGTGTCATTGCATGTGTGTTCTTTTCACAATCCACCTATGGATCCACCAGTGTCATTGCATGTGTGCTCTTTTAACTAACAACAACCAGAGTCATTGCATGTGTGTTCTCCTCAGAGACCACACATGGATCCACCGTGTCATTGCATGTGTGTTCTTTTTACTAACAACAACCAGAGTCATTGCATGTGTATTCTTTTCACATACCACCTATGGATCCACAAGTGTCATTGCATGTGTGTTCTTTTTACTAACAACAAGTTGAGACATTTCATGATTGTTCTTTTCACATACCACATATGGATCCACCAGTGTCATTGAAATGTGTGTTCTCTTTAGAGACCACACATGGATCCACCAGTGTCATTGCATGTGTGTTCTTTTCACTAACAACAACTGGAGTCATTGCATGTGTGTTATCTTCAGAGACCACACATGGAGCCACCAGTGTCATTGCATGTGTGTTCTTTTCATAATCCACCTATGGATCCACCAGTGTCATTGCATGTGTGCTCTTTTTACTAACAACAACCAGAGTCATTGCATGTGTGTTCTCTACAGAGACCACACATGCATCCACCAATGTCATTGCATGTGTGTTCTTTTTACTAACAACAACCAGAGTCATTGCAAGTGTGCTCTTTTCACAATACATCTATGGATCCACCAGTGTCATTGCATGTGTGTTCTTTTTACTAAAACAACTGGAGTCATTTCATGACCGTTCTTTTCACATACAACATATGGATCCACCAGTGTCATTGAAATGTGTGTACTCTTCAGAGACCACACATGGATCCACCGGTGTCATTGCATGTGTATTCTTTTTACTAACGACAACCAGAGTCATTGCATGTGTGTTCTTTTCACATACCACATATGGATCCACCAGTGTCATTGTATGTGTGCTATTTTCACAATCCACCTATGGATCCACCAGTGTCATTGCATGCGTGTTCTTTTTACTAACAACAACCAGAGTCATTGCATGTGTGTTCTTTTCATATACCACCTATGGATCCACCAGTGTCATTGCATGTGTGTTCTTTTTACTAACAAGAACTGGAGTCATTTCATGACTGTTCTTTTCACATACCACATATGGATCCACCAGTGTCATTGAAATGTATGTTCACTTCAGAGACCACACATGGATCCACTAGTGTCATTGCATGTGTTCTTTTTTTACTAACAACAACTGGGGTCATTGCATGTGTGTTCTCTTCAGAGACCACACATGGATCCACCGGTGTCATTGCATGTGTGTTCTTTGCACAATCCACCTATGGATCCACCAGTGTCATTGCATGTGTGCTCTTTTTACTAACAACAACCAGAGTCATTGCATGTGTGTTCTGTTCAGAGACCACACTTGGATCCACCAGTGTCATTGCATGTGTGTTCTTTTTACTAACAACAACCAGAGTCATTGCATGTGTGCTCTTTTCACAATCCATCTATGGATCCACTAGTCTCATTGCATGTGTGTTCTTTTCACAATCCACCTATGGATCCACCAGTGTCATTGCATGTGTGCTCTTTTAACTAACAACAACCAGAGTCATTGCATGTGTGTTCTCTTCAGAGACCACACATGGATCCACCAGTGTCATTGCATGTGTGTTCTTTTTACTAACAACAACCAGAGTCATTGCATGTGTATTCTTTTCACATACCACCTATGGATCCACCAGTGTCATTGCATGTGTGTTCTTTTTACTAACAACAAGTTGAGACATTTCATGATTGTTCTTTTCACATACCACATATGGATCCACCAGTGTCATTGAAATGTGTGTTCTCTTTAGAGACCACACATGGATCCACCAGTGTAATTGCATGTGTGTTCTTTTCACTAACAACAACTGGAGTCATTGCATGTGTGTTATATTCAGAGACCACACATGGAGCCACCAGTGTCATTGCATGTGTGTTCTTTTCATAATCCACCTATGGATCCACTAGTGTCATTGCATGTGTGCTCTTTTTACTAACAACAACCAGAGTCATAGCATGTGTGTTCTCTACAGAGACCACACATGCATCCACCAGTGTCATTGCATGTGTGTTCTTTTTACTAACAACAACCAGAGTCATTGCATGTGTGCTCTTTTCACAATCCATCTATGGATCCACCAGTGTCATTGCATGTGTGTTCTTTTTACTAAAACAACTGGAGTCATTTCATGACCGTTCTTTTCACATACAACATATGGATCCACCAGTGTCATTGAAATGTGTGTACTCTTCAGAGACCACACATGGATCCACCGGTGTCATTGCATGTGTGTTCTTTTTACTAACGACAACCAGAGTCATTGCATGTGTGTTCTTTTCACATACCACATATGGATCCACCAGTGTCATTGTATGTGTGCTATTTTCACAATCCACCTATGGATCCACCAGTGTCATTGCATGTGTGTTCTTTTTACTAACAACAATCAGAGTCATTGAAATGTGTGTTCTTTACACATACCACATATGGATCCACCAGTGTCATTGCATGTGTGCTTTTTTTACTAACAACAACTGGGGCCATTGCATGTGTGTTCTCTTCAGAGACCACACATGGATCCAACAGTGTCATTGCATGTGTGTTCTTTTCATAATCCACCTATGGATCCACCAGTGTCATTGCATGTGTGCTCTTTTCACAATCCACCTATGGATCCACCAGTGTCATTGCATGTGTGTTCTTTTTGCTAACAACAACCAGAGTCATTGAAATGTGTGTTCTTTTCACATACCACATATGCATCCACCAGTGTCATTGCATGTGTGCTTTTTTTACTAAAATACTGGGGTCATTACATGTGTGTTCTCTTCAGAGACCACACATGGATCCACCAGTGTCATTGCATGTGTGTTGTTTTCACAATCCCCCTATGGATCAACTAGTATCATTGCATGTGTGCTCTTTTTACTAACAACAACCAGAATCATTGCATGTGTATTCTCTTCAGAGACCACACATGGATCCACCAATGTCATTGCATATGTGTTCTTTTTACTAACAACAACCAGAGTCATTGCATGTGTGTTCTTTTCACATACCACCTATGGATCCACGAGTGTCATTGCATGCGTGTTCTTTTTACTAACAACAACTGGAGTCATTTCATAACTGTTCTTTTCACATACCGCATATGGATCCACTAGTGTCATTGAAATGCGTGTGCTCTTCAGAGACCACACATGGATCCACCAGTGTCATCGCATGTGTGTTCTTTTTACTAACAACAACCAGAGTCATTGCATGTGTGTTCTTTTCACATACCACATATGGATCCACCAGTGTCATTGCATGTGTGCTCTTTTTACTAACAAGAACTAGAGTCATTGCATGTGTGTTCTCTTCAGAGACCACACATGGATCCACCAGTGTCATTGCATGTGTGTTCTTTTTGCTAACAACAACTAGAGTCATTTCATGTGTGTCTTTGACATACCACATATGGATCCACTAGTGTCATTGAAATGCGTGTTCTCTTCAGAGACCACACATGGATCCACCAGTGTCATTGCATGTGTGTTCTTTTTACTAACAACAACCAGAGTCATTGCATGTGTGTTCTTTTTACTAACAACAACCAGAGTCATTGCATGTGTGTTCTTTTTACTAACAACAACCAGAGTCATTGCATGTGTGTTCTTTTCACATACCACATATGGATCCACCAGTGTCATTGCATGTGTGCTCTTTTCACAATCCACCTATGGATCCACCAGTGTCATTGCATGTGTGTTCTTTTTACTAACAACAACTAGAGTCATTGAAATGTGTGTTCTTTTCACATACCACATATGGATCCACCAGTGTCATTGCATGTGTGCTTTCTTTTACTAACAACAACCAGAGTCATTGGATGTGTGCTGTTTTCACAATCCATCTATGGATCCACCGGTGTCATTCCATGTGTGTTCTTTTTACTAACAACAACTGGAGTCATTTCATGACTGTTCTTTTCACATACCACATATGGATCCACTAGTGTCATTGAAATGTGTGTTCTCCTCAGAGACCACACATGGATCCACCAGTGTCATTGCATGTGTGTTCTTTTTACTAACAACAACCAGAGTCATTGCATGTGTGTTCTTTTCACATACCACATATGGATCCACCAGTGTCATTGTATGTGTGCTCTTTTCACAATCCACCTATGGATCCACCAGTGTCATTGCGTGTGTGTTATTTTTACTAATAACAACCAGAGTCATTGAAATGTGTGTTCTTTTCACATACCACATATGGATCCACCAGTGTCATTGCATGTGTGCTTTAGTTTACTAACAACAACTAGGGTCATTGCATGTGTGTTCTCTTCAGAGACCACACATGGATCCAACAGTGTCATTGCATGTGTGTTCTTTTCACAATCCACCTATGGATCCACCAGTGTCATTGCATGTGTGCTCTTTTCACAATCCACCTATGGATCCACCAGTGTCATTGCATGTGTGTTCTTTTTACTAACAACAACCAGAGTCATTGAAATGTGTGTTCTTTTCACATACCACATATGGATCCACCAGTGTTATTGCATGTGTGCTTTTTTTACTAACAACAACTGGGGTCATTGCATGTGTGTTATCTTCAGAGACCACACATGGATCCACCAGTGTCATTGCATGTGTGTTCTTTTCACAATCCACCTATGGATCCACTAGTGTCATTGCATGTGTGCTCTTTTACTAACAACAACCAGAGTCATTGCATGTGTGTTCTCTTTAGATACCACACATGGATCCACCAGTGTCATTGCATGTGTGTTCGTTTTACTAACAACAACTAGATTCATTGCATATGTGTTCTTTTTACATAACACCTATGGATCCACCAGTGTCATTGCATGTGTGTTCTTTCTACTAATAACAACTGGAGTCATTTCATGACTTTTCTTTTCACATACCACATATGGATCCACTAGTGTCATTGAAATGCGTGTTCTCTTCAGAGACCACACATGGATCCACCAGTGTCATTGCATGTGTGTTCTTTTTACTAACAGCAACTAGAATCATTGCATGTGTGTTCTTTTCACATACCACATATGGATCCACCAGTGTCATTGCATGTGTGCTCCTTTTACTAACAAGAACTAGAGTCATTGCATGTGTGTTCTCTTCAGAGACCACACATGGATCCACCAGTGTCATTGCATGTGTGTTCTTTTTGCTAACAACAACTAGAGTCATTTCATGACTGTTCTTTTGACATACCACATATGGATCCACTAGTGTCATTGAAATGCGTGTTCTCTTCAGAGACCACACATGGATCCACCAGTGTCATTGCATGTGTGTTCTTTTTACTAACAACAACCAGAGTCATTGCATGTGTGTTCTTTTTACTAACAACAACCAGAGTCATTGCATGTGTGTTCTTTTTACTAACAACAACCAGAGTCATTGCATGTGTGTTCTTTTCACATACCACATATGGATCCACCAGTGTCATTGCATGTGTGCTCTTTTCACAATCCACCTATGGATCCACCAGTGTCATTGCATGTGTGTTCTTTTTACTAACAACAACTAGAGTCATTGAAATGTCTGTTCTTTTCACATACCACATATGGATCCACCAGTGTCATTGCATGTGTGCTTTTTTACTAACAACAACCAGAGTCATTGCATGTGTGCTCTTTTCACAATCCATCTATGGATCCACCGGTGTCATTCCATGTGTGTTCTTTTTACTAACAACAACTGGAGTCATTTCATGACTGTTCTTTTCACATACCACATATGGATCCACCAGTGTCATTGAAATGTGTGTTCTCCTCAGAGACCACACATGGATCCACCAGTGTCATTGCATGTGTGTTGTTTTTACTAACAACAACCAGAGTCATTGCATGTGTGTTCTTTTCACATACCACATATGGATCCACCAGTGTCATTGTATGTGTGCTCTTTTCACAATCCACCTATGGATCCACCAGTGTCATTGCGTGTGTGTTATTTTTACTAATAACAACTAGAGTCATTGAAATGTGTGTTCTTTTCACATACCACATATGTATCCACCAGTGTCATTGCATGTGTGATTTAGTTTACTAACAACAACTAGGGTCATTGCATGTGTGTTCTCTTCAAAGACCACACATGGATCCAACAGTGTCATTGCATGTGTGTTCTTTTCACAATCCACCTATGGATCCACCAGTGTCATTGCATGTGTGCTCTTTTCACAATCCACCTATGGATCCACGAGTGTCATTGCATGTGTGTTCTTTTTACTAACAACAACCAGAGTCATTGAAATGTGTGTTCCTTTCACATACCACATATGGATCCACCAGTGTTATTGCATGTGTGCTTTTTTTACTAACAACAACTGGGGTCATTGCATGTGTGTTATCTTTAGAGACCACACATGGATCCACCAGTGTCATTGCATGTGTGTTCTTTTCACAATCCACCTATGGATCCACTAGTGTCATTGCATGTGTGCTCTTTTACTAACAACAACCAGAGTCATTGCTTGTGTGTTCTCTTCAGAGACCACACATGGATCCACCAGTGTCATTGCATGTGTGTTCGTTTTACTAACAACAACCAGAGTCATTGCATGTGTGTTCTTTTCACATACCACCTATGGATCCACCAGTGTCATTGCATGTGTGTTCTTTCTACTAACAACAACTGGAGTCATTTCATGACTGTTCTTTTCACATACCACATATGGATCCACTAGTGTCATTGAAATGTGTGTTCTCTTCAGAGACCACACATGGATCCACCAGTGTCATTGCATGTGTGTTCTTTTTACTAACAACAACCAGAGTCATTGCATGTGTGTTCTTTTCACATACCACATATGGATCCACCAGTGTCATTGCATGTGTGCTCTTTTTACTAACAAGAACCAGAGTCATTGCATGTGTGTTCTCTTTAGAGACCACACATGGATCCACCAGTGTCATTGCATGTGTGTTCTTTTTACTAAAAACAACCAGAGTCATTGCATGTGTGTTCTTTTCACATCCCACATATGGATCCACCAGTGTCATTGCATGTGTGTTCTTTTTACTAACAACTAGAGTCATTTCATGACTGTTCTTTTGACATACCACATATGGATCCACTAGTGTCATTGAAATGCGTGTTCTCTTCAGAGACCACACATGGATCCACCAGTGTCATTGCATGTGTGTTCTTTTTACTAACAACAAGCAGAGTCATTGCATGTGTGTTCTTTTTACTAACAACAACCAGAGTCATTCCATGTGTGTTCTTTTCACATACCACATATGGATCCACCAGTGTCATTGCATGTGTGCTCTTTTCACAATCCACCTATGGATCCACCAGTGTCATTGCATGTGTGTTCTTTTTACTAACAACAACTAGAGTCATTGAAATGTGTGTTCTTTTCACATACCACATATGGATCCACCAGTGTCATTGCATGTGTGCTTTTTTACTAACAACAACCAGAGTCATTGCATGTGTGCTCTTTTCACAATCCATCTATGGATCCACCGGTGTCATTCCATGTGTGTTCTTTTTACTAACAACAACTAGAGTCATTTCATGACTGTTCTTTTCACATACCACATATGGATCCACTAGTGTCATTGAAATGTGTGTTCTCCTCAGAGACCACACATGGATCCACCAGTGTCATTGCATGTCTGTTCTTTTTACTAACAACAACCAGAGTCATTTCATTTGTGTTCTTTTCACATACCACATATGGATCCACCAGTGTCATTGTATGTGTGCTCTTTTCACAATCCACCTATGGATCCACCAGTGTCATTGCATGTGTGTTATTTTTACTAATAACAACCAGAGTCATTGAAATGTGTGTTCTTTTCACATACCACATATGGATCCACCAGTGTCATTGCATGTGTGCTTTCTTTTACTGACAACAACTAGGGTCATTGCATGTGTGTGTTCTTTAGAGACCACACATGGATCCAATTGTGTCATTGCATGTGTGTTCTTTTCACAATCCACCTATGGATCCACTAGTGTCATTGCATGTGTGCTCCTTTCACAATCCACCTATGGATCCACCAATGTCGTTGCATGTGTGCTCCTTTCACAATCCACCTATGGATCCACCAGTGTCATTGCATGTGTGTTCTTTTTACTAACAACAACTAGAGTCATTGCATGTGTGTTCTTTTCACATACCACCTATGGATCCACCAGTGTCATTGCATGTGTGTTCTTTTTACTAACAACAACTGGAGTCATTTCATGACTGTTCTTTTCACATACCACATATGGATCCACCAGTGTCATTGAAATGCGTGTTCTCTTCAGAGACCACACATGGATCCACCAGTGTCTTTTCATGTGTGTTATTTTTACTAACAACAACCAGAGTCATTGCATGTGTGTTCTTTTCACATACCACATATGGATCCACCAGTTTCATTGCATGTGTGCTCTTTTTACTAACAAGAACCAGAGTCATTGCATGTGTGTTCTCTTTAGAGACCACACATGGAGCCACCAGTGTCATTGCATGTGTGTTCTTTTCATAATCCACCTATGGATCCACCAGTGTCATTGCATGTGTGCTCTTTTTACTAACAACAACCAGAGTCATTGCATGTGTGTTCTCTTCAGAGACCACACATGGATCCACCAGTGTCATTGCATGTGTGTTCTTTTTACTAACAACAACCAGAGTCATTGCATGTGTGCTCTTTTCACAATCCATCTATGGATCCACCAGTGTCATTGCATGTGTGTTCTTTTTACTAAAACAACTGGAGTCATTTCATGACCGTTCTGTTCACATACAACATATGGATCCACCAGTGTCATTGAAATGTGTGTACTCTTCAGAGACCACACATGGATCCACCGGTGTCATTGCATTTGTATTCTTTTTACTAACAACAACCAGAGTCATTGCATGTGTGTTCTTTTCACATACCACATATGGTTCTACGAGTGTCATTGTATGTGTGCTATTTTCACAATCCACCTATGGATCCACCAGTGTCATTGCATGTGTGTTCTTTTTACTAACAACAACCAGAGTCATTGAAATGTGTGTTCTTTTCACATACCACATATGGATCCACCAGTGTCATTGCATGTGTGCTTTTTTTACTAACAACAACTGGGGTCATTGCATGTGTGTTCTCTTCAGAGACCACACATGGATCCAACAGTGTCATTGCATGTGTGTTCTTTTCATAATCCACCTATGGATCCACCAGTGTCATTGCATGTGTGCTCTTTTCACAATCCACCTATGGATCCACCAGTGTCATTGCATGTGTGTTCTTTTTGCTAACAACAACCAGAGTAATTGAAATGTGTGTTCTTTTCACATACCACATATGCATCCACCAATGTCATTGCATGTGTGCTTTTTTTACTAACAACAACTGGGGTCATTGCATGTGTGTTCTCTTCAGAGACCACACATGGATCCACTAGTGTCATTGCATGTGTGCTCTTTTTACTAACAACAACCAGAGTCATTGCATGTGTGTTCTCTTCAGAGACCACACATCGATCCACCAGTGTCATTGCATATGTGTTCTTTTTACTAACAACAACCAGAGGCATTGCATGTGTGTTCTTTTCACATACCACCTATGGATCCACGAGTGTCATTGCATGCGTGTTCTTTTTACTAACAACAACTGGAGTCATTTCATAACTATTATTTTCACATACCGCATATGGATTCACTAGTGTCATTGAAATGCGTGTTCTCTTCAGAGACCACACATGGATCCACCATTGTCATCGCATGTGTGTTCTTTTTACTAACAACAACCAGAGTCATTGCATGTGTGTTCTTTTCACATACCACATATGGATCCACCAGTGTCATTGCATGTGTGCTCCTTTTACTAACAAGAACTAGAGTCATTGCATGTGTGTTCTCTTCAGAGACCACACATGGATCCACCAGTGTCATTGCATGTGTGTTCTTTTTTCTAAAAACAACTGGAGTCATTGCATGTGTGTTCTTTTCACATCCCACATATGGATCCACCAGTGTCATTGCATGTGTGTTCTTTTTACTAACAACAACTAGAGTCATTTCATGACTGTTCTTTTGACATACCACATATGGATCCACTAGTGTCATTGAAATGCGTGTTCTCTTCAGAGACCACACATGGATCCACCAGTTTCATTGCATGTGTGTTCTTTTTACTAACAACAACCAGAGGCATTGCATGTGTGTTCTTTTTACTAACAACAACCAGAGTCATTGCATGTGTGTTCTTTTCACATACCACATATGGATCCACCAGTGTCATTGCATGTGTGCTCTTTTCACAATCCACCTATGGATCCACCAGTGTCATTGCATGTGTGTTCTTTTTACTAACAACAACTAGAGTCATTGAAATGTGTGTTCTTTTCACATACCACATATGGATCCACCAGTGTCATTGCATGTGTGCTTTCTTTTACTAACAACAACCAGAGTCATTGGACGTGTGCTCTTTTCACAATCCATCTATGGATCCACCGGTGTCATTCCATGTGTGTTCTTTTTACTAACAACAAGTGGAGTCATTTCATGACTGTTCTTTTCACATACCACATATGGATCCACCAGTGTCATTGAAATGTGTGTTCTCCTCAGAGACCACACATGGATCCACCAGTGTCATTGCATGTCTGTTCTTTTTACTAACAACAACCAGAGTCTTTGCATGTGTGTTCTTTTCACATACCACATATGGATCCACCAGTATCATTGTATGTGTGTTCTTTTCACAATCCACCTATGGATAAACCAGTGTCATTGCATGTGTGTTCTTTTAAATAACAACAACCAGAGTCATTGAAATCTGTGTTCTTTTCACATACCACATATGGATCCACCAGTGTTATTGCATGTGTGCTTTTTTACTAACAACAACTGGGGTCATTGCATGTGTGTTATCTTTAGAGACCACACATGGATCCACCAGTGTCATTGCATGTGTGTTCTTTTCACAATCCACCTATGGATCCACTAGTGTCATTGCATGTGTGCTCTTTTTACTAACAACAACCAGAGTCATTGCATGTGTGTTCTCTTTAGATACCACACATGGATCCACCAGTGTCATTGCATGTGTGTTCGTTTTACTAACAACAACTAGAGTCATTGCATGTGTGTTCTTTTCACATAACACCTATGGATCCACCAGTGTCATTGCATGTGTGTTCTTTCTACTAATAACAACTGGAGTCATTTCATGACTTTTCTTTTCACATACCACATATGGATCCACTAGTGTCATTGAAATGCGTGTTCTCTTCAGAGACCACACATGGATCCACCAGTGTCATTGCATGTGTGTTCTTTTTACTAACATCAACTAGAATCATTGCATGTGTGTTCTTTTCACATACCACATATGGATCCACCAGTGTCATTGCATGTGTGCTCTATTTACTAACAAGAACCAGAGTCATTGCATGTGTGTTCTCTTTAGAGACCACACATGGATCCACCAGTGTCATTGCATGTGTGTTCTTTTTACTAAAAACAACCAGAGTCATTGCATGTGTGTTCTTTTCACATCCCACATATGGATCCACCAGTGTCATTGCATGTGTGTTCTTTTTACTAACAACTAGAGTCATTTCATGACTGTTCTTTTGACATACCACATATGGATCCACTAGTGTCATTGAAATGCGTGTTCTCTTCAGAGACCACACATGGATCCACCAGTGTCATTGCATGTGTGTTCTTTTTACTAACAACAAGCAGAGTCATTGCATGTGTGTTCTTTTTACTAACAACAACCAGAGTCATTCCATGTGTGTTCTTTTCACATACCACATATGGATCCAGCAGTGTCATTGCATGTGTGCTCTTTTCACAATCCACCTATGGATCCACCAGTGTCATTGCATGTGTGTTCTTTTTACTAACAACAACTAGAGTCATTGAAATGTGTGTTCTTTTCACATACCACATATGGATCCACCAGTGTCATTGCATGTGTGCTTTTTTTACTAACAACAACCAGAGTCATTGCATGTGTGCTCTTTTCACAATCCATCTATGGATCCACCAGTGTCATTCCATGTGTGTTCTTTTTACTAACAACAACTGGAGTCATTTCATGACTGTTCTTTTCACATACCACATATGGATCCACTAGTGTCATTGAAATGTGTGTTCTCCTCAGAGACCACACATGGATCCACCAGTGTCATTGCATGTCTGTTCTTTTCACTAACAACAACCAGAGTCATTGCATGTGTGTTCTTTTCACATACCACATATGGATCCACCAGTGTCATTGTATGTGTGCTCTTTTCACAATCCACCTATGGATCCACCAGTGTCATTGCATGTGTGTTATTTTTACTAATAACAACCAGAGTCATTGAAATGTGTGTTCTTTTCACATACCACATATGGATCCACCAGTGTCATTGCATGTGTGCTTTCTTTTAGTAACAACAACTAGGGTCATTGCATGTGTGTTCTCTTTAGAGACCACACATGGATCCAATTGTGTCATTGCATGTGTGTTCTTTTCACAATCCACCTATGGATCCACTAGTGTCATTGCATGTGTGCTCCTTTCACAATCCACCTATGGATCCACCAATGTCGTTGCATGTGTGCTCCTTTCACAATCCACCTATGGATCCACCAGTGTCATTGCATGTGTGTTCTTTTTACTAACAACAACTAGAGTCATTGCATGTGTGTTCTTTTCACATACCACCTATGGATCCACCAGTGTCATTGCATGTGTGTTCTTTTTACTAACAACAACTGGAGTCATTTCATGACTGTTCTTTTCACATACCACATATGGATCCACCAGTGTCATTGAAATGCGTGTTCTCTTCAGAGACCACACATGGATCCACCAGTGTCTTTTCATGTGTGTTATTTTTACTAACAACAACCAGAGTCATTGCATGTGTGTTCTTTTCACATACCACATATGGATCCACCAGTTTCATTGCATGTGTGCTCTTTTTACTAACAAGAACCAGAGTCATTGCATGTGTGTTCTCTTTAGAGACCACACATGGATCCACCAGTGTCATTGCATGTGTGTTCTTTTCATAATCCACCTATGGATCCACCAGTGTCATTGCATGTGTGCTCTTTTTACTAACAACAACTAGAGTAATTGCATGTGTGTTCTGTTCAGAGACCACACATGGATCCACTAATGTCATTGCATGTGTGTTCTTTTTACTAACAACAACAGGAGTCATTGCATGTGTGCTCTTTTCACAATCCATCTATGGATCCACCAGTGTCATTGCATGTGTGTTCTTTTAATAACAACAACTGGAGTCATTTCATGACTGTTCTTTTCACATACAACATATGGATCCACTGGTGTCATTGAAATGTGTGTTCTCTTCAGAGACCACACATGGATCCACCAGTGTCATTGCATGTGTATTCTTTTTACTAACAACAACCAGAGTCATTGCATGTGTGTTCTTTTCACATACCACATATGGTTCTACGAGTGTCATTGTATGTGTGCTATTTTCACAATCCACCTATGGATCCACCAGTGTCATTGCATGTGTGTTCTTTTTACTAACAACAACCAGAGTCATTGAAATGTGTGTTCTTTTCACATACCACATATGGATCCACCAGTGTCATTGCATGTGTGCTTTTTTATACTAACAACAACTGGGGCCATTGCATGTGTGTTCTCTTCAGAGACCACACATGGATCCAACAGTGTCATTGCATGTGTGTTCTTTTCATAATCCACCTATGGATCCACCAGTGTCATTGCATGTGTGCTCTTTTCACAATCCACCTATGGATCCACCAGTGTCATTGCATGTGTGTTCTTTTTACTAACAACAACCAGAGTCATTGAAATGTGTGTTCTTTTCACATACCACATATGGATCCACCAATGTCATTGCATGTGTGCTTTTTTTACTAACAACAACTGGGGTCATTGCATGTGTGTTCTCTTCAGAGACCACACATGGATCCACTAGTGTCATTGCATGTGTGCTCTTTTTACTAACAACAACCAGAGTCATTGCATGTGTGTTCTCTTCAGAGACCACACATGGATCCACCAGTGTCATTGCATATGTGTTCTTTTTACTAACAACAACCAGAGTCATTGCATGTGTGTTCTTTTCACAATCCACCTATGGATCCACCAGTGTCATTGCATGTGTCTTCTTTTTACTAACAACAACTGGAATCATTGCATAACTATTCTTTTCACATACCACATATGGATCCACTAGTGTCATTGAAATGTGTGTTCTCTTCAGAGACCACACATGGATCCACCATTGTCATTGCATGTGTGTTCTTTTTACTAACAACAACCAGAGTCATTGCATGTGTGTTCTTTTCACATACCACATATGGATCCACCAGTGTCATTGCATGTGTGCTCTTTTTACTAACAAGAACCAGAGTCATTGCATGTGTGTTCTCTTTAGAGACCACACATGGATCCTGATGTCATTGCATGTGTGTTCTTTTTACTAAAAACAACTGAGTCATTGCATGTGTGTTCTTTTCACATACCACATATGGATCCACCAGTGTCATTGCATGTGTGTTCTTTTTACTAACAACTAGAGTCATTTCATGACTGTTCTTTTGACATACCACATATGGATCCACTAGTGTCATTGAAATGCGTGTTCTCTTCAGAGACCACACATGGATCCACCAGTGTCATTGCATGTGTGTTCTTTTTACTAACAACAACCAGAGTCATTGCATGTGTGTTCTTTTTACTAACAACAACCAGAGTCATTGCATGTGTTCTTTTCACATACCACATATGGATCCACCAGTGTCATTGCATGTGTGCTCTTTTCACAATCCACCTATGGATCCACCAGTGTCATTGCATGTGTGTTCTTTTTACTAACAACAACTAGAGTCATTGAAATGTGTGTTCTTTTCACATACCACATATGGATCCACCAGTGTCATTGCATGTGTGCTTTTTTACTAACAACAACCAGAGTCATTGCATGTGTGCTCTTTTCACAATCCATCTATGGATCCACCGGTGTCATTCCATGTGTGTTCTTTTTACTAACAACAACTGGAGTCATTTCATGACTGTTCTTTTCACATACCACATATGGATCCACCAGTGTCATTGAAATGTGTGTTCTCCTCAGAGACCACACATGGATCCACCAGTGTCATTGCATGTCTGTTCTTTTTACTAACAACAACCAGAGTCATTTCATGTGTGTTCTTTTCACATACCACATATGGATCCACCAGTGTCATTGTATGTGTGCTCTTTTCACAATCCACCTATGGATCCACCAGTGTCATTGCATGTGTGTTATTTTTACTAATAACAACCAGAGTCATTGAAATGTGTGTTCTTTTCACATACCACATATGGATCCACCAGTGTCATTGCATGTGTGCTTTCTTTTACTAACAACAACTAGGGTCATTGCATGTGTGTTCTCTTCAGAGACCACACATGGATCCAACAGTGTCATTGCATGTGTGTTCTTTTCACAATCCACCTATGGATCCACCAGTGTCATTGCATGTGTGCTCTTTTCACAATCCACCTATGGATCCACGAGTGTCATTGCATGTGTGTTCTTTTTACTAACAACAACCAGAGTCATTGAAATGTGTGTTCTTTTCACATACCACATATGGATCCACCAGTGTTATTGCATGTGTGCTTTTTTTACTAACAACAACTGGGGTCATTGCATGTGTGTTATCTTCAGAGACCACACATGGATCCACCAGTGTCATTGCATGTGTGTTCTTTTCACAATCCACCTATGGATCCACTAGTGTCATTGCATGTGTGCTCTTTTTACTAACAACAACCAGAGTCATTAAATGTGTGTTCTCTTCAGAGACCACACATGGATCCACCAGTGTCATTGCATGTGTGTTCGTTTTACTAACAACAACCAGAGTCATTGCATGTGTGTTCTTTTCACATACCACCTATGGATCCACCAGTGTCATTGCATGTGTGTTCTTTCTACTAACAACAACTGGAGTCATTTCATGACTGTTCTTTTCACATACCACATATGGATCCACTAGTGTCATTGAAATGCGTGTTCTCTTCAGAGACCACACATGGATCCACCAGTGTCATTGCATGTGTGTTCTTTTTACTAACAACAACTAGAGTCATTGCATGTGTGTTCTTTTCACATACCACATATGGATCCACCAGTGTCATTGCATGTGTGCTCTATTTACTAACAAAAACCAGAGTCATTGCATGTGTGTTCTCTTTAGAGACCACACATGGATCCACCAGTGTCATTGCATGTGTGTTCTTTTTACTAAAAACAACCAGAGTCATTGCATGTGTGTTCTTTTCACATACCACATATGGATCCACCAGTGTCATTGCATGTGTGCTCTATTTACTAACAAGAACCAGAGTCATTGCATGTGTGTTCTCTTTAGAGACCACACATGGATCCACCAGTGTCATTGCATGTGTGTTCTTTTTACTAAAAACAACCAGAGTCATTGCATGTGTGTTCTTTTCACATCCCACATATGGATCCACCAGTGTCATTGCATGTGTGTTCTTTTTACTAACAACAACTAGAGTCATTTCATGACTGTTTTTTTGACATACCACATATGGATCCACTAGTGTCATTGAAATGCGTGTTCTCTTCAGAGACCACACATGGATCCACCAGTGTCATTGCATGTGTGTTCTTTTTACTAACAACAACCAGAGTCATTGAATGTGTGTTCTTTTTACTAACAACAACCAGAGTCATTGCATGTGTGTTCTTTTCACATACCACATATGGATCCACCAGTGTCATTGCATGTGTGCTCTTTTCACAATCCACCTATGGATCCACTAGTGTCATTGCATGTGTGTTCTTTTTACTAACAACAACTAGAGTGATTGAAATGTGTGTTCTTTTCACATACCACATATGGATCCACCAGTGTCATTGCATGTGTGCTTTTTTACTAACAACAACCAGAGTCATTGCATGTGTGCTCTTTTCACAATCCATCTATGGATCCACCGGTGTCATTCCATGTGTGTTCTTTTTACTAACAACAACTGGAGTCATTTCATGACTGTTCTTTTCACATACCACATATGGATCCACTAGTGTCATTGAAATGTGTGTTCTCCTCAGAGACCACACATGGATCCACTAGTGTCATTGCATGTCTGTTCTTTTTACTAACAACAACCAGAGTCATTGCATGTGTGTTCTTTTCACATACCACATATGGATCCACCAGTGTCATTGTATGTGTGCTCTTTTCACAATCCACCTATGGATCCACCAGTGTCATTGCATGTGTGTTCTTTTTACTAACAACAACGAGACTCATTGAAATGTGTGTTCTTCTCACATACCACATATGGATCCACCAGTGTCATTGCATGTGTGCTTTCTTCTAGTAACAATAACTAGGGTCATTGCATGTGTGTTCTCTTCAGAGACCACACATGGATCCAACAGTGTCATTGCATGTGTGTTCTTTTCACAATCCACCTATGGATCCACCAGTGTCATTGCATGTGTGCTCTTTTCACAATCCACCTATGGATCCACCAGTGTCATTGCATGTGTGCTCCTTTCACAATCCACCTATGGATCCACCAGTGTCATTGCATGTGTGTTCTTTTTACTAACAACTACTAGAGTCATTGCATGTGTGTTCTTTTCACATACCACCTATGGATCCACCAGTGTCAATGCATGTGTGTTCTTTTTACTAACAACAACTGGAGTCATTTCATGACTGTTCTTTTCACATCCCACATATGGATCCACCAGTGTCATTGCATGTGTGTTCTTTTTACTAACAACAACTAGAGTCATTTCATGACTGTTCTTTTGACATACCACATATGGATCCACTAGTGTCAATGAAATGCGTGTTCTCTTCAGAGACCACACATGGATCCACCAGTGTCATTGCATGTGTGTTCTTTTTACTAACAACAACCAGAGTCATTGCATGTGTGTTCTTTTTACTAACAACAACCAGAGTCATTGCATGTGTGTTCTTTTCACATACCACATATGGATCCACCAGTGTCATTGCATGTGTGCTCTTTTCACAATCCACCTATGGATCCACCAGTGTCATTGCATGTGTGTTCTTTTTGCTAACAACAACCAGAGTCATTGACATGTGTGTTCTTTTCACATACCACATATGCATCCACCAGTGTCATTGCATGTGTGCTTTTTTTACTAACAACAACTGGGGTCATTGCATGTGTGTTCTCTTCAGAGACCACACATGGATCCAACAGTGTCATTGCATGTGTGTTCTTTTCACAATCCACCTATGGATCCACCAGTGTCATTGCATGTGTGCTCCTTTCACAATCCACCTATGGATCCACCAGTGTCATTGCATATGTGCTCCTTTCACAATCCACCTATGGATCCACCAGTGTCATTGCATGTGTGTTCTTTTTACTAACAACAACTAGAGTCATTGCATGTGTGTTCTTTTCACATACCACCTATGGATCCACCAGTGTCATTGCATGTGTGTTCTTTTTACTAACAACAACTAGAGTCATTTCATGACTGTTCTTTTCACATACCACATATGGATCCACTAGTGTCATTGAAATGCGTGTTCTCTTCAGAGACCACACATGGATCCACCAGTGTCATTGCATGTGTGTTCTTTTTACTAACAACAACCAGAGTCATTGCATGTGTGTTCTTTTCACATACCACATATGGATCCACCAGTGTCATTGCATGTGTGCTCTTTTTACTAACAAGAACCAGAGTCATTGCATGTGTGTTCTCTTTAGAGACCACACATGGATCCACCAGTGTCATTGCATGTGTGTTCTTTTTACTAAAAACAACCAGAGTCATTGCATGTGTGTTCTTTTCACATCCCACATATGGATCCACCAGTGTCATTGCATGTGTGTTCTTTTTACTAACAACAACTAGAGTCATTTCATGACTGTTTTTTTGACATACCACATATGGATCCACTAGTGTCATTGAAATGCGTGTTCTCTTCAGAGACCACACATGGATCCACCAGTGTCATTGCATGTGTTTTCTTTTTACTAACAACAACCAGAGTCATTGCATGTGTGTTCTTTTTACTAACAACAACCAGAGTCATTGCATGTGTGTTCTTTTCACATACCACATATGGATCCACCAGTGTCATTGCATGTGTGCTCTTTTCACAATCCACCTATGGATCCACCAGTGTCATTGCATGTGTGTTCTTTTTACTAACAACAACTAGAGTCATTGAAATGTGTGTTCTTTTCACATACCACATATGGATCCACTAGTGTCATTGCATGTGTGATTTTTTACTAACAACAACCAGAGTCATTGCATGTGTGCTCTTTTCACAATCCATCTATGGATCCACCATTGTCATTCCATGTGTGTTCTTTATACTAACAACAACTGGAGTCATTTCATGACTGTTCTTTTCACATACCACATATGGATCCACTAGTGTCATTGAAATGTGTGTTCTCCTCAGAGACCACACATGGATCCACCAGTGTCATTGCATGTCTGTTCTTTTTACTAACAACAACCAGAGTCATTGCATGTGTGTTCTTTTCACATACCACATATGGATCCACCAGTGTCATTGTATGTGTGCTCTTTTCACAATCCACCTATGGATCCACCAGTGTCATTGCATGTGTGTTATTTTTACTAATAACAACCAGAGTCATTGAAATGTGTGTTCTTTTCACATACCACATATGGATCCACCAGTGTCATTGCATGTGTGCTTTCTTTTACTAACAACAACTAGGGTCATTGCATGTGTGTTCTCTTCAGAGACCACACATGGATCCAACAGTGTCATTGCATGTGTGTTCTTTTCACAATCCACCTATGGATCCACCAGTGTCATTGCATGTGTCCTCTTTTCACAATCCACCTATGGATCCACCAGTGTCATTGCATGTGTGTTCTTTTTACTAACAACAACCAGAGTCATTGCATGTGTGTTCTTTTCACATATCACATATGGATCTACAAGTGTCATTGTATGTGTGCTATTTTCACAATCCACCTATGGATCCACCAGTGTCATTGCATGTGTGTTCTTTTTACTAACAACAACCAGAGTCATTGAAATGTGTGTTCTTTTCACATACCACATATGGATCCACCAGTGTCATTGCATGTGTGTTCTTTTTACTAACAACAACTGGAGTCATTGCATGTGTGTTCTCTTCAGAGACCACACATGGATCCACCAGTGTCATTGCATGTGTGTTCTTTTCACAATCCACCTATGGATCCACCAGTGTCATTGCATGTGTGCTCTTTTCA
Source organism: Avena insularis (assembly GCA_023614405.1). Lineage (NCBI taxonomy): Eukaryota > Viridiplantae > Streptophyta > Magnoliopsida > Poales > Poaceae > Avena > Avena insularis. The sequence continues at coordinate 30,591 of JAJUPC010000469.1, read as the reverse complement.
CAATCCACCTATGGATCCACGAGTGTCATTGCATGCATGTTCTTTTTACTAACAACAACTGGAGTCATTTCATAACTATTATTTTCACATACCGCATATGGATTCACTAGTGTCATTGAAATGCGTGTTCTCTTCAGAGACCACACATGGATCCACCAGTGTCATTGCATGTGTGTTCTTTTTACTAACAACAACCAGAGTCATTGCATGTGTGTTCTTTTCACATACCACATATGGATCCACCAGTGTCATTGCATGTGTGCTCCTTTTACTAACAAGAACTAGAGTCATTGCATGTGTGTTCTCTTCAGAGACCACACATGGATCCACCAGTGTCATTGCATGTGTGTTCTTTTTACTAAAAACAACTGGAGTCATTGCATGTGTGTTCTTTTCACATCCCACATATGGATCCACCAGTGTCATTGCATGTGTGTTCTTTTTACTAACAACAACTAGAGTCATTTCATGACTGTTCTTTTGACATACCACATATGGATCCACTAGTGTCATTGAAATGCGTGTTCTCTTCAGAGACCACACATGGATCCACCAGTGTCATTGCATGTGTTTTCTTTTTACTAACAACAACCAGAGTCATTGCATGTGTGTTCTTTTTACTAACAACAACCAGAGTCATTGCATGTGTGTTCTTTTCACATACCACATATGGATCCACCAGTGTCATTGCATGTGTGCTCTTTTCACAATCCACCTATGGATCCACCAGTGTCATTGCATGTGTGTTCTTTTTACTAACAACAACTAGAGTCATTGAAATGTGTGTTCTTTTCACATACCACATATGGATCCACCAGTGTCATTGCATGTGTGCTTTTTTACTAACAACAACCAGAGTCATTGCATGTGTGCTCTTTTCACAATCCATCTATGGATCCACCGGTGTCATTCCATGTGTGTTCTTTTTACTAACAACAACTGGAGTCATTTCATGACTGTTCTTTTCACATACCACATATGGATCCACTAGTGTCATTGAAATGTGTGTTCTCCTCAGAGACCACACATGGATCCACCAGTGTCATTGCATGTCTGTTCTTTTTACTAACAACAACCAGAGTCATTTCATGTGTGCTCTTTTCACATACCACATATGGATCCACCAGTGTCATTGTATGTGTGCTCTTTTCACAATCCACCTATGGATCCACCAGTGTCATTGCATGTGTGTTATTTTTACTAATAACAACCAGAGTCATTGAAATGTGTGTTCTTTTCACATACCACATATGGATCCACCAGTGTCATTGCATGTGTGCTTTCTTTTACTGACAACAACTAGGGTCATTGCATGTGTGTTCTCTTCAGAGACCACACATGGATCCAACAGTGTCATTGCATGTGTGTTCTTTTCACAATCCACCTATGGATCCACCAGTGTCATTGCATGTGTGCTCTTTTCACAATCCACCTATGGATCCACGAGTGTCATTGCATGTGTGTTCTTTTTACTAACAACAACCAGAGTCATTGAAATGTGTGTTCTTTTCACATACCACATATGGATCCACCAGTGTTATTGCATGTGTGCTTTTTTTACTAACAACAACTGGGGTCATTGCATGTGTGTTATCTTCAGAGACCACACATGGATCCACCAGTGTCATTGCATGTGTGTTCTTTTCACAATCCACCTATGGATCCACTAGTGTCATTGCATGTGTGCTCTTTTTACTAACAACAACCAGAGTCATTAAATGTGTGTTCTCTTTAGAGACCACACATGGATCCACCACTGTCATTGCATGTGTGTTCGTTTTACTAACGACAACCAGTGTCATTGCATGTGTGTTCTTTTCACATACCACCTATGGATCCACCAGTGTCATTGCATGTGTGTTCTTTCTACTAACAACAACTAGAGTCATTTCACGACTGTTCTTTTCACATACCACATATGGATCCACAAGTGTCATTGAAATGCGTGTTCCCTTCAGAGACCACACATGGATCCACCAGTGTCATTGCATGTGTGTTCTTTTTACTAACAACAACTAGAGTTATTACATGTGTGTTCTTTTCACATACCACATATGGATCCACCAGTGTCATTGCATGTGTGCTCTATTTACTAACAAAAACCAGAGTCATTGCATGTGTGTTCTCTTTAGAGACCACACATGGATCCACCAGTGTCATTGCATGTGTGTTCTTTTTACTAAAAACAACCAGAGTCATTACATGTGTGTTCTTTTCACATACCACATATGGATCCACCAGTGTTATTGCATGTGTGCTCTATTTACTAACAAGAACCAGAGTCATTGCATGTGTGTTCTCTTTAGAGACCACACTTGGATCCACCAGTGGCATTGCATGTGTGTTCTTTTTACTAAAAACAACCAGAGTCATTGCATGTGTGTTCTTTTCACATCCCACATATGGATCCACCAGTGTCATTGCATGTGTGTTCTTTTTACTAACAACAACTTGAGTCATTTCATGACTGTTCTTTTGACATACCACATATGGATCCACTAGTGTCATTGAAATGCGTGTTCTCTTCAGAGACCACACATGGATCCACCAGTGTCATTGCATGTGTGTTCTTTTTACTAACAACAACCAGAGTCATTGAATGTGTGTTCTTTTTACTAACAACAACCAGAGTCATTGCATGTGTGTTCTTTTCACATACCACATATGGATCCTGCAGTGTCATTGCATGTGTGCTCTTTTCACAATCCACCTATGGATCCACTAGTGTCATTGCATGTGTGTTCTTTTTACTAACAACAACTAGAATCATTGAAATGTGTGTTCTTTTCACATACCACATATGGATCCACCAGTGTCAATTCATGTGTGCTTTTTTACTAACAACAACCAGAGTCATTGCATGTGTGCTCTTTTCACAATCCATCTATGGATCCACCCGTGTCATTCCATGTGTGTTCTTTTTGCTAACAACAACTGGAGTCATTTCATGACTGTTCTTTTCACATACCACATATGGATCCACCAGTGTCATTGAAATGTGTGTTCTCCTCAGAGACCACACATGGATCCACAAGTGTCATTGCATGTCTGTTCTTTTTACAAACAACAACCAGAGTCATTGCATGTGTGTTCTTTTCACATACCACATATGGATCCACCAGTGTCATTATGTGTGTGCTCTTTTCACAATCCACCTAGGGATCCACCAGTGTCATTGCATGTGTGTTATTTTTACTAATAACAACCAGAGTCATTGAAATGTGTGTTCTTTTCACATACCACATATGGATCCACCAGTGTCATTGCATGTGTGCTTTCTTCTACTAACAACAACTAGGGTCATTGCATGTGTGTTCTCTTCAGAGACCACACATGGATCCAACAGTGTCATTGCATGTGTATTCTTTTCACAATCCACCTATGGATCCACCAGTGTCATTGCATGTGTGCTCCTTTCACAATCCACCTATGGATCCACCAGTGTCATTGCATGTGTGCTCCTTTCACAATCCACCTATGGATCCACCAGTGTCATTGCATGTGTGTTCTTTTTACTAACAACTACTAGAGTCATTGCATGTGTGTTCTTTTCACATACCACCTATGGATCCACCAGTGTCAATGCATGTGTGTTCTTTTTACTAACAACAACTGGAGTCATTTCATGACTGTTCTTTTGACATACCACATATGGATCCACTAGTGTCAATGAAATGCGTGTTCTCTTCAGAGACCACACATGGATCCACCAGTGTCATTGCATATGTGTTCTTTTTACTAATAACAACCAGAGTCATTGCATGTGTGTTCTTTTTACTAACAACAACCAGAGTCATTGCATGTGTGTTCTTTTCACATACCACATAAGGATCCACCAGTGTCATTGCATGGGCTCTTTTCAAAATCCACCTATGGATCCACCAGTGTCATTGCATGTGTGTTCTTTTTACTAACAACAACCAGAGTCATTGCATGTGTGTTCTTTTCACATACCACATATGGATCCACCAGTGTCATTGCATGTGTGCTTTTTTACTAACAACTAGAGTAATTGCGTATGTGTTCTCTTCAAATACCACACATGGATCCACCAGTGTCATTGCATGTGTGTTCTTTTTACTAACAACAACCAGAGTCATTGCATGTGTGTTCTTTTCACATACCACATATGGATCCACCAGTGTCATTGCATGTGTGCTCTTTTCACAATCCACCTATGGATCCACCAATGTCATTGCATGTGTGTTCTTTTTGCTAACAACAACCAGAGTCATTGACATGTGTGTTCTTTTCACATACCACATATGGATCCACCAGTGCCATTGCATGTGTGCTTTTTTACTAACAACAACTGGGGTCATTGCATGTGTGTTCTTTTCACATACCACATATAGATCCACCAATGTCATTGCATGTGTGTTCTTTTCATAATCCACCTATGGATCCACCAGTGTCATTGCATGTGTGCTCCTTTCACAATCCACCTATGGATCCAACAGTGTCATTTCATGTATGTTCTTTTCACATACCACATATGGATCCACCAGTGTCATTGTATATGTGTTCTTTTTACTAACAACAACTAGAGTCATTGCATGTGTGTTCTTTTCACATACCACCTATGGATCCACTAGTGTCATTGCATGTGTGTTCTTTTTACTAACAACAACTAGAGTCATTTCATGACTGTTCTTTTCACATACCACATATGGATCCACTAGTGTCACTGAAATGCGTGTTCTCTTCAGAGACCACACATGGATCCACCAGTGTCATTGCATGTGTGTTCTTTTTACTAACAACAACCAGAGTCATTGCATGTGTGTTCTTTTCACATACCACATATGGATCCACCAGTGTCATTGCATGTGTGCTCTTTTTACTAACAAGAACCAGAGTCATTGCATGTGTGTTCTCTTTAGAGACCACACATGGATCCACCAGTGTCATTGCATGTGTGTTCTTTTTACTAAAAACAACCAGAGTCATTGCATGTGTGTTCTTTTCACATCCCACATATGGATCCACCAGTGTCATTGCATGTGTGTTCTTTTTACTAACAACAACTAGAGTCATTTCATGACTGTTTTTTTGACATACCACATATGGATCCACTAGTGTCATTGAAATGCGTGTTCTCTTCAGAGACCACACATGGATCCACTAGTGTCATTTCATGTGTGTTCTTTTTACTAACAACAACTAGAGTCATTGCGTGTGTGTTCTTTTTATTAACAACAACCAGAGTCATTGCATGTGTGTTCTTTTCACATACCACATATGGATCCACCAGTGTCATTGCATGTGTTCTTTTCACAATGCACCTATGGATCCACCAGTGTCATTGCATGTGTGTTCTTTTTACTAACAACAACTAGAGTCATTGAAATGTGTGTTCTTTTCACATACCACATATGGATCCACTAGTGTCATTGCATGTGTGATTTTTTACTAACAACAACCAGAGTCATTGCATGTGTGCTCTTTTCACAATCCATCTATGGATCCACCATTGTCATTCCATGTGTGTTCTTTATACTAACAACAACTGGAGTCATTTCATGACTGTTCTTTTCACATACCACATATGGATCCACTAGTGTCATTGAAATGTGTGTTCTCCTCAGAGACCACACATGGATCCACAGTTGTCATTGCATGTGTGTTCTTTTACTAACAACAACCAGAGTCATTGCATGTGTGTTCTTTTCACATACCACATATGGATCCACCAGTGTCATTGTATGTGTGCTCTTTTCACAATCCACCTATGGATCCACCAGTGTCATTGCATGTGTTATTTTTTACTAACAACCAGAGTCATTGAAATGTGTGTTCTTTTCACATACCACATATGGATCCACCAGTGTCATTGCATGTGTGCTTTCTTTTACTAACAACAACTAGGGTCATTGCATGTGTGTTCTCTTCAGAGACCACAAATGGATCCAACAGTGTCATTGGATGTGTGTTGTTTTCACAATCCACCTATGGATCCACCAGTGTCATTGCATGTGTCCTCTTTTCACAATCCACCTATGGATCCACCAGTGTCATTGCATGTGTGTTCTTTTTACTAACAACAACCAGAGTCATTGCATGTGTGTTCTTTTCACATATCACATATGGATCCACAAGTGTCATTGTATGTGTGCTATTTTCACAATCCACCTATGGATCCACCAGTGTCATTGCATATGTGTTCTTTTTACTAACAACAACCAGAGTCATTGAAATGTGTGTTCTTTTCACATACCACATATGGATCCAACAGTGTCATTGCATGTGTGCTTTTTTTACTAACAACAACTGGGGCCATTGCATGTGTGTTCTCTTCAGAGACCACACATGGATCCAACAGTGTCATTGCATGTGTGTTCTTTTCACAATCCACCTATGGATCCACCAGTGTCATTGCATGTGTGCTCTTTTCACAATCCACCTATGGATCCACCAGTGTCATTGCATGTGTGTTCTTTTTGCTAACAACAACCAAAGTCATTAAAATGTGTGTTCTTTTCACATACCACATATGCATCCACCAGTGTCATTGCATGTGTGCTTTTTTTACTAACAACAACTGGGGTCATTGCATGTGTGTTCTCTTCAGAGACCACACATGGATCCACCAGTGTCATTGCATGTGTGTTCTTTTCACAATCCACCTATGGATCCACTAGTGTCATTGCATGTGTGCTCTTTTACTAACAACAACCAGAGTCATTGCTTGTGTGTTCTCTTCAGAGACCACACATGGATCCACCAGTGTCATTGCATATGTGTTCTTTTTACTAAAAACCAGAGTCATTGCATGTGTGTTCTTTTCACATACCACCTATGGATCCACGAGTGTCATTGCATGTGTGTTCTTTTTACTAACAACAACTGGAGTCATTTCATAACTGTTCTTTTCACATACCACATATGGATCCACTAGTGTCATTGAAATGCATGTTCTCTTCAGAGACCACACATGGATCCACCAGTGTCATCGCATGTGTGTTCTTTTTACTAACAACAACCAGAGTCATTGCATGTGTGTTCTTTTCACATACCACATATGGATCCACCAGTGTCATTGCATGTGTGCTCCTTTTACTAACAAGAACTAGAGTCATTGCATGTGTGTTCTCTTCAGAGACCACACATGGATCCACCAGTGTCATTGCATGTGTGTTCTTTTTACTAAAAACAACCAGAGTCATTGCATGTGTGTTCTTTTCACATCCCACATATGGATCCACCAGTGTCATTGCATGTGTGTTCTTTTTACTAACAACAACTAGAGTCATTTCATGACTGTTCTTTTGACATACCACATATGGATCCACTAGTGTCATTGAAATGCATGTTCTCTTCAGAGACCACACATGGATCCACTAGTGTCATTGCATGTGTGTTCTTTTTACTAACAACAACCAGAGTCATTGCATGTGTGTTCTTTATACTAACAACAACCAGAGTCATTGCATGTGTGTTCTTTTCACATACCACATATGGATCCACCAGTGTCATTGCATGTGCTCTTTTCACAATCCACCTATGGATCCACAAGTGTCATTGCATGTGTGTTCCTTTTATACTAACAACAACCAGAGTCATTGAAATGTGTGTTCTTTTCACATACCACATATGGATCCACCAGTGTCATTGCATGTGTTTTCTTTTTACTAACAACAACCAGAGTCATTGCATGTGTGCTCTTTTCACAATCCATCTATGGATCCACCGGTGTCATTCCATGTGTGTTCTTTTTACTAACAACAACTAGAGTCATTTCATGACTATTCTTTTCACATACCACATATGGATCCACCAGTGTCATTGAAATGTGTGTTCTCCTCAGAGACCACACATGGATCCACCAGTGTCATTGCATGTGTGTTCTTTTTACTAACAACAACCAGAGTCATTGCATGTGTGTTCTTTTCACATACCACATATGGATCCACCAGTGTCATTGTATGTGTGCTCTTTTCACAATCCACCTATGGATCCACCAGTGTCATTGCATGTGTGTTATTTTTACTAATAACAACCAGAGTCATTGAAATGTGTGTTCTTTTCACATACCACATATGGATCCCCCAGTGTCATTGCATGTGTGCTTTCTTTTACTAACAACAACTACGGTCATTGCATGTGTGTTCTCTTCAGAGACCACACATGGATCCAACAGTGTCATTGCATGTGTGTTATTTTCACAATCCACCTATGGATCCACCAGTGTCATTGCATGTGTGCTCCTTTCACAATGCACCTATGGATCCACCAGTGTCATTGCATGTGTGCTCCTTTCACAATCCACCTATGGATCCACCAGTGTCATTGCATGTGTGTTCTTTTTACTAACAACAACCAGAGTCATTGCATGTGTGTTCTTTTCACATACCACCTATGGATCCACCAGTGTCATTGCATGTGTGTTCTTTCTACTAACAACAACTGGAGTCATTTCATGACTGTTCTTTTCACATACCACATATGGATCCACTAGTGTCATTGAAATGTGTGTTCTCTTCAGAGACCACACATGGATCCACCAGTGTCATTGCATGTGTGTTCTTTTTACTAACAACAACCAGAGTCATTGCATGTGTGTTCTTTTCACATACCACATATGGATCCACCAGTGTCATTGCATGTGTGCTCTTTTTACTAACAAGAACCAGAGTCATTGCATGTGTGTTCTCTTTAGAGACCACACATGGATCCACCAGTGTCATTGCATGTGTGTTCTTTTTACTAAAAACAACCAGAGTCATTGCATGTGTGTTCTTTTCACATCCCACATATGGATCCACCAGTGTCATTGCATGTGTGTTCTTTTTACTAAAAACAACCAGAGTCATTGCATGTGTGTTCTTTTCACATCCCACATATGGATCCACTAGTGTCATTGAAATGCGTGTTCTCTTCAGAGACCACACATGGATCCACCAGTGTCATTGCATGTGTGTTCTTTTTACTAACAACAACCAGAGTCATTGCATGTGTGTTCTTTTTACTAACAACAACCAGAGTCATTGCATGTGTGTTCTTTTCACATACCACATATGGATCCACCAGTGTCATTGCATGTGTGCTCTTTTCACAATCCACCTATGGATCCACCAGTGTCATTGCATGTGTGTTCTTTTTACTAACAACAACTAGAGTCATTGAAATGTGTGTTCTTTTCACATACCACATATGGATCCACCAGTGTCATTGCATGTGTGCTTTTTTACTAACAACAACCAGAGTCATTGCATGTGTGCTCTTTTCACAATCCATCTATGGATCCACTAGTGTCATTACATGTGTGTTCTTTTTACTAACAACCGAGTCATTTCATGTGTTCTTTTCACATACCACATATGGATCCACCAGTGTCATTGAAATGTGTGCTCTCCTCAGAAACCACACATGGATCCACCAGTGTCATTGCATGTGTGTTCTTTTTACTAACAACAACCAGAGTCATTGCATGTGTGTTCTTTTCACATACCACATATGGATCCACCAGTGTCATTGTATGTGTGCTCTTTTCACAATCCACCTATGGATCCACCAGTGTCATTGCATGTGTGTTATTTTTACTAATAACAACCAGAGTCATTGAAATGTGTGTTCTTTTCACATACCACATTTGGATCCACCAGTGTGATTGCATGTGTGCTTTCTTTTACTAACAACAACTAGGGTCATTGTATGTGTGTTCTCTTCAGAGACCACACATGGATCCAACAGTGTCATTGCATGTGTGTTGTTTTCACAAGCCACCTATGGATCCACCAGTGTCATTGCATGTGTGCCCTTTTCACAATCCACCTATGGATCCACCAGTGTCATTGCATGTGTGTTCTTTTTACTAACAACAACCAGAGTCATTGCATGTGTGTTCTTTTCACATATCACATATGGATCCACCAGTGTCATTGTATGTGTGCTATTTTCACAATCCACCTATGGATCCACCAGTGTCATTGCATGTGTGTTCTTTTTACTAACAACAACCAGAGTCATTGCATGTGTGTTCTTTATACTAACAACAACCAGAGTCATTGCATGTGTGTTCTTTTCACATACCACATATGGATCCACCAGTGTCATTGCATGTGTGCTCTTTTCACAATCCACCTATGGATCCACAAGTGTCATTGCATGTGTGTTCCTTTTATTAACAACAACTAGAGTCATTAAAATGTGTGTTCTTTTCACATACCACATATGCATCCACCAGTGTCATTGCATGTGTGCTTTTTTTACTAACAACAACTGGGGTCATTGCATGTGTGTTCTCTTCAGAGACCACACATGGATCCACCAGTGTCATTGCATGTGTGTTCTTTTCACAATCCACCTATGGATCAACTAGTGTCATTGCATGTGTGCTCTTTTTGCTAACAACAACCAGAGTCATTGCATGTGTGTTCTCTTCAGAGACCACACATGGATCCACCAGTGTCATTGCATATGTGTTCTTTTTACGAACAACAACCAGAGTCATTGCATGTGTGTTCTTTTCACATACCACCTATGGATCCACGAGTGTCATTGCATGTGTGTTCTTTTTACTAACAACAACTGGAGTCATTTCATAACTGTTCTTTTCACATACCACATATGGATCCACTAGTGTCATTGAAATGCATGTTCTCTTCAGAGACCACACATGGATCCACCAGTGTCATCGCATGTGTGTTCTTTTTACTAACAACAACCAGAGTCATTGCATGTGTGTTCTTTTCACATACCACATATGGATCCACCAGTGTCATTGCATGTGTGCTCCTTTTACTAACAAGAACTAGAGTCATTGCATGTGTGTTCTCTTCAGAGACCACACATGGATCCACCAGTGTCATTGCATGTGTGTTCTTTTTACTAAAAACAACCAGAGTCATTGCATGTGTGTTCTTTTCACCTCCCACATATGGATCCACCAGTGTCATTGCATGTGTGTTCTTTTTACTAACAACAACTAGAGTCATTTCATGACTGTTCTTTTGACATACCACATATGGATCCACTAGTGTCATTGAAATGCATGTTCTCTTCAGAGACCACACATGGATCCACTAGTGTCATTGCATGTGTGTTCTTTTTACTAACAACAACCAGAGTCATTGCATGTGTGTTCTTTATACTAACAACAACCAGAGTCATTGCATGTGTGTTCTTTTCACATACCACATATGGATCCACCAGTGTCATTGCATGTGTGCTCTTTTCACAATCCACCTATGGATCCACAAGTGTCATTGCATGTGTGTTCCTTTTATTAACAACAACTAGAGTCATTGAAATGTGTGTTCTTTTCACATACCACATATGGATCCACCAGTGTCATTGCATGTGTGCTTTTTTACTAACAACAACCAGAGTCATTGCATGTGTGCTCTTTTCACAATCCATCTATGGATCCACCGGTGTCATTCCATGTGTGTTCTTTTTACTAACAACAACTAGAGTCATTTCATGACTATTCTTTTCACATACCACATATGGATCCACCAGTGTCATTGAAATGTGTGTTCTCCTCAGAGACCACACATGGATCCACCAGTGTCATTGCATGTCTGTTCTTTTTACTAACAACAACCAGAGTCATTGCATGTGTGTTCTTTTCACATACCACATATGGATCCACCAGTGTCATTGTATGTGTGCTCTTTTCACAATCCACCTAGGGATCCACCAGTGTCATTGCATGTGTGTTATTTTTACTAATAACAACCAGAGTCATTGAAATGTGTGTTCTTTTCACATACCACATATGGATCCCCCAGTGTCATTGCATGTGTGCTTTCTTTTACTAACAACAACTACGGTCATTGCATGTGTGTTCTCTTCAGAGACCACACATGGATCCAACAGTGTCATTGCATGTGTGTTATTTTCACAATCCACCTATGGATCCACCAGTGTCATTGCATGTGTGCTCCTTTCACAATGCACCTATGGATCCACCAGTGTCATTGCATGTGTGCTCCTTTCACAATCCACCTATGGATCCACCAGTGTCATTGCATGTGTGTTCTTTTTACTAACAACAACTAGAGTCATTGCATGTGTGTTCTTTTCACATACCACCTATGGATCCACCAGTGTCATTGCATGTGTGTTCTTTCTACTAACAACAACTGGAGTCATTTCATGACTGTTCTTTTCACATACCACATATGGATCCACCAGTGTCATGGAAATGCGTGTTCTCTTCAGAGACCACACATGGATCCACCAGTGTCATTGCATGTGTGTTCTTTTTACTAACAACAACCAGAGTCATTGCATGTGTGTTCTTTTCACATACCACATATGGATCCACCAGTGTCATTGCATGTGTGCTCTTTTTACTAACAAGAACCAGAGTCATTGCATGTGTGTTCTCTTTAGAGACCACACATGGATCCACCAGTGTCATTGCATGTGTGTTCTTTTTACTAAAAACAACCAGAGTCATTGCATGTGTGTTCTTTTCACATCCCACATATGGATCCACCAGTGTCATTGCATGTGTGTTCTTTTTACTAACAACAACTAGAGTCATTTCATTACTGTTCTTTTGACATACCACATATGGATCCACTAGTGTCATTGAAATGCGTGTTCTCTTTACAGACCACATATGGATCCACCAGTGTCATTGAAATGCGTGTTCTCTTTAGAGACCACACATGGATCCACCAGTGTCATTGCAGGTGTGTTCTTTTTACTAACAACAACCAGAGTCATTGCATGTGTGTTCTTTTTACTAACAACAACCAGAGTCATTGCATGTGTGTTCTTTTCACATACCACATATGGATCCACCAGTGTCATTGCATGTCTGCTCTTTTTACAATCCACCTATGGATCCACCAGTGTCATTGCATGTGTGTTCTTTTTACTAACAACAAATAGAGTCATTGAAATGTGTGTTCTTTTCACATACCACATATGGATCCACCAGTGTCATTGCATGTGTGCTTTTTTACTAACAACAACCAGAGTCATTGCATGTGTGCTCTTTTCACAATCCATCTATGGATCCACTAGTGTCATTACATGTGTGTTCTTTTTACTAACAACAACCGGAGTCATTTCATGACTGTTCTTTTCACATACCACATATGGATCCACTAGTGTCATTGAAATGTGTGTTCTCCTCAGAAACCACACATGGATCCACCAGTGTCATTGCATGTCTGTTCTTTTTACTAACAACAACCAGAGTCATTGCATGTGTGTTCTTTTCACATACCACATATGGATCCACCAGTGTCATTGTATGTGTGCTCTTTTCACAATCCACCTATGGATCCACCAGTGTCATTGCATGTGTGTTATTTTTACTAATAACAACCAGAGTCATTGAAATGTGTGTTCTTTTCACATACCACATTTGGATCCACCAGTGTGATTGCATGTGTGCTTTCTTTTACTAACAACAACTAGGGTCATTGTATGTGTGTTCTCTTCAGAGACCACACATGGATCCAACAGTGTCATTGCATGTGTGTTGTTTTCACAAGCCACCTATGGATCCACCAGTGTCATTGCATGTGTGCCCTTTTCACAATCCACCTATGGATCCACCAGTGTCATTGCATGTGTGTTCTTTTTACTAACAACAACCAGAGTCATTGCATGTGTGTTCTTTTCACATATCACATATGGATCCACCAGTGTCATTGTATGTGTGCTATTTTCACAATCCACCTATGGATCCACCAGTGTCATTGCATGTGTGTTCTTTTTACTAACAACAACCAGAGTCATTGAAATGTGTGTTCTTTTCACATACCACATATGGATCCACCAGTTTCATTGCATGTGTGCTTTTTTTACTAACAACAACTGGGGCCATTGCATGTGTGTTCTCTTCAGAGACCACACATGGATCCAACAGTGTAATTGCATGTGTGCTCTTTTCACAATCCACCTATGGATCCACCAGTGTCATTGCATGTGTGCTCTTTTACTAACAACAACCAGTGTCATGGAAATGCGTGTTCTCTTCAGAGACCACACATGGATCCACCAGTGGCATTGCATGTGTGTTCTTTTTACTAACAACAACCAGAGTCATTGCATGTGTGTTCTTTTCACATACCACATATGGATCCACCAGTGTCATTGCATGTGTGCTCTTTTTACTAACAAGAACCAGAGTCATTGCATGTGTGTTCTCTTTAGAGACCACCCATGGATCCTGATGTCATTGCATGTGTGTTCTTTTTACTAAAAACAACCAGAGTCATTGCATGTGTGTTCTTTTCACATCCCACATATGGATCCACCAGTGTCATTGCATGTGTGTTCTTTTTACTAACAACAACTAGAGTCATTTCATGACTGTTCTTTTGACATACCACATATGGATCCACTAGTGTCATTGAAATGCGTGTTCTCTTTAGAGACCACATATGGATCCACCAGTGTCATTGAAATGCGTGTTCTCTTTAGAGACCACACATGGATCCACCAGTGTCATTGCATGTCTGTTCTTTTACTAACAACAACCAGAGTCATTGCATGTGTGTTCTTTTACTAACAACAACGTGAGTCATTGCATGTGTTCTTTTCACAGACCACATATGGATCCACCAGTGTCATTGCATGTCTGCTCTTTTTACAATCCACCTATGGATCCACCAGTGTCATTGCATGTGTGTTCTTTTTACTAACAACAAATAGAGTCATTGAAATGTGTGTTCTTTTCACATACCACATATGGATCCACCAGTGTCATTGCATGTGTGATTTTTTACTAAAAACAACAAGAGTTATTGCCTGTGTGTTCTTTTCACAATCCATCTATGGATCCACTAGTGTCATTACATGTGTGTTCTTTTTACTAACAACAACCGAGTCATTTCATGACATGTGTTCTTTTCACATACCACATATGGATCCACTAGTGTCATTGAAATGTGTGTTCTCCTCAAACCACACATGGATCCACCAAATGTCATTGCATGTCTGTTCTTTTACTAACAACAACGAGTCATTGCATGTGTGTTCTTTTCACATACCACATATGGATCCACCAGTGTCATTGTATGTGTGATCTTTTAAGAATCCACCTATTGATCAAACATTGTCATTGAATGTGTGTTATTTTTACTAATAACAACCAGAGTCATTGAAATGTGTGTTCTTTTCACATACCACATTTGGATCCACAGTGTCATTGCATGTGTTTTCTTTTACTAACACCAACTAGGGTCATTGTATGTGTGTTCTCTTCAGAGACCACACATGGATCCAACAGTGTCATTGCATGTGTGTTGTTTTCACAATCCACCTATGGATCCACCAGTGTCATTGCATGTGTGCCCTTTTCACAATCCACCTATGGATCCACCAGTGTCATTGCATGTGTGTTCTTTTTACTAACAACAACCAGAGTCATTGCATGTGTGTTCTTTTCACATATCACATATGGATCCACCAGTGTCATTGTATGTGTGCTATTTTCACAATCCACCTATGGATCAACAAGTGTCATTGCATGTGTGTTCTTTTTCCTAAAAACAACCAGTCATTGAAATGTGTGTTCTTTTCACATACCACATATGGATCCACCAGTTTCATTGCATGTGTGCTTTTTTTACTAACAACAACTGGGGCCATTGCATGTGTGTTCTCTTCAGAGACCACACATGGATCCAACAGTGTCATTGCATGTGTGCTCTTTTCACAATCCACCTATGGATCCACCAGTGTCATTGCATGTGTGCTCTTTTACTAACAACAACCAGAGTCATTGCATGTGTGTTCTCTTCAGAGACCACACATGGATCCACCAGTGGCATTGCATGTGTGTTCTTTTTACTAACAACAACCAGAGTCATTGCATGTGTGTTCTTTTCACATACCACATATGAATCCACCAGTGTCATTGCATGTGTGCTCTTTTTACTAACAAGAACCAGAGTCATTGCATGTGTGTTCTCTTTAGAGACCACACATGGATCCACCAGTGTCATTGCATGTGTGTTCTTTTTACTAAACACAACCATACGCATTGACATGTGTGTTCTTTTCACATCCCACATATGGATCCACCAGTGTCATTGCATGTGTGTTCTTTTTACTAACAACAACTAGAGTCATTTCATGACTGTTCTTTTGACATACCACATATGGATCCACTAGTGTCATTGAAATGCCTGTTCTCTTTAGAGACCACATATGGATCCACCAGTGTCATTGAAATGCGTGTTCTCTTTAGAGACCACACATGGATCCACCAGTGTCATTGCATGTGTGTTCTTTTTACTAACAACAACCAGAGTCATTGCATGTGTGTTCTTTTTACTAACAACAACCAGAGTCATTGCATGTGTGTTCTTTTCACATACCACATATGGATCCACCAGTGTCATTGCATGTCTGCTCTTTTTACAATCCACCTATGGATCCACCAGTGTCATTGCATGTGTGTTCTTTTTACTAACAACAAATATAGTCATTGAAATGTGTGTTCTTTTCACATACCACATATGGATCCACCAGTGTCATTGCATGTGTGATTTTTTACTAACAACAACCAGAGTCATTGCATGTGTGCTCTTTTCACAATCCATCTATGGATCCACCATTGTCATTCCATGTGTGTTCTTTTTACTAACAACAACCAGAGTCATTTCATGACTGTTCTTTTCACATACCACATATGGATCCACTAGTGTCATTGAAATGTGTGTTCTCCTCAGAAACCACACATGGATCCACCAGTGTCATTGCATGTCTGTTCTTTTTACTATCAACAACCAGAGTCATTGCATGTGTCTTCTTTTCACATACCACATATGGATCCACCAGTGTTATTGTATGTGTGCTCTTTTCACAATCCACCTATGGATCCACCAATGTCATTGCATGTGTGTTATTTTACTAATAACAACCAGAGTCATTGAAATGTGTGTTCTTTTCACATACCACATATGGATCCACCAGTGTCATTGCATGTGTGCTTTCTTTTACTAACAACAACTAGGGTCATTGTATGTGTGTTCTCTTCAGAGACAACACATGGATCCAACAGTGTCATTGCATGTGTGTTGTTTTCACAATCCACCTATGGATCCACCAGTGTCATTGCATATGTGCCCTTTTCACAATCCACCTATGGATCCACCAGTGTCATTGCATGTGTGTTCTTTTTACTAACAACAACCAGAGTCATTGCATGTGTGTTCTTTTAAAATATCACATATGGATCCACTAGTGTCATTGTATGTGTGCTATTTTCACAATCCACCTATGGATCCACCAGTGTCATTGCATGTGTGTTCTTTTTACTAACAACAACCAGAGTCATTGAAATGTGTGTTCTTTTCACATACCACATATGGATCCACCAGTTTCATTGCATGTGTGCTTTTTTTACTAACAACAACTGGGGCCATTGCATGTGTGTTCTCTTCAGAGACCACACATGGATCCAACAGTGTCATTGCATGTGTGCTCTTTTCACAATCCACCTATGGATCCACCAGTGTCATTGCATGTGTGCTCTTTTACTAACAACAACCAGAGTCATTGCATGTGTGTTCTCTTCAGAGACCACACATGGATCCACCAGTGGCATTGCATGTGTGTTCTTTTTACTAACAACAACCAGAGTCATTGCATGTGTGTTCTTTTCACATACCACATATGAATCCACCAGTGTCATTGCATGTGTGCTCTTTTTACTAACAAGAACCAGAGTCATTGCATGTGTGTTCTCTTTAGAGACCACACATGGATCCACCAGTGTCATTGCATGTGTGTTCTTTTTACTAACAACAACCAGAGTCATTGCATGTGTGTTCTTTTCACATACCACATATGGATCCACTAGTGTCATTGCATGTCTGCTCTTTTTACAATCCACCTATGGATCCACCAGTGTCATTGCATGTGTGTTCTTTTTACTAACAACAAATAGAGTCATTGAAATGTGTGTTCTTTTCACATACCAAATATGGATCCACCAGTGTCATTGCATGTGTGCTTTTTTACTAACAACAACCAGAGTCATTGCATGTGTGCTCTTTTCACAATCCATCTATGGATCCACCATTGTCATTCCATGTGTGTTCTTTTTACTAACAACAACCAGAGTCATTTCATGACTGTTCTTTTCACATACCACATATGGATCCACTAGTGTCATTGAAATGTGTGTTCTCCTCAGAAACCACACATGGATCCACCAGTGTCATTGCATGTCTGTTCTTTTTACTATCAACAACCAGAGTCATTGCATGTGTCTTCTTTTCACATACCACATATGGATCCACCAGTGTTATTGTATGTGTGCTCTTTTCACAATCCACCTATGGATCCACCAATGTCATTGCATGTGTGTTATTTTAAGAAAAACCAACAAAGTAAATTAAATGTGTGTTCTTTTCACATACCACATATGGATCCACCAGTGTCATTGCATGTGTGCTTTCTTTTACTAACAACAACTAGGGTCATTGTATGTGTGTTCTCTTCAGAGACCACACATGGATCCAACAGTGTCATTGCATGTGTGTTGTTTTCACAATCCACCTATGGATCCACCAGTGTCATTGCATGTGTGCCCTTTTCACAATCCACCTATGGATCCACCAGTGTCATTGCATGTGTGTTCTTTTTACTAACAACAACCAGAGTCATTTCATGTGTTATCTTTTCACATATCACATATGGATCCACCAGTGTCATTGTATGTGTGCTATTTTCACAATCCACCTATGGATCCACCAGTGTCATTGCACGTGTGTTCTTTTTACTAACAACAACCAGAGTCATTGAAATGTGTGTTCTTTTCACATACCACATATGGATCCACCAGTTTCATTGCATGTGTGCTTTTTTTACTAACAACAACTGGGGCCATTGCATGTGTGTTCTCTTCAGAGACCACACATGGATCCAACAGTGTCATTGCATGTGTGCTCTTTTCACAAACCACCTATGGATCCACCAGTGTCATTGCATGTGTGCTCTTTTACTAACAACAACTAGAGTCATTGCATGTGTGTTCTCTTAAGAGACCACACATGGATCCACCAGTGGCATTGCATGTGTGTTCTTTTTACTAACAACAACCAGAGTCATTGCATGTGTGTTCTTTTCACATACCACATATGAATCCACCAGTGTCATTGCATGTGTGCTCTTTTTACTAACAAGAACCAGAGTCATTGCATGTGTGTTCTCTTTAGAGACCACACATGGATCCACCAGTGTCATTGCATGTGTGTTCTTTTTACTAAAAACAACCAGAGTCATTGCATGTGTGTTCTTTTCACATCCCACATATGGATCGACTAGTGTCATTGCATGTGTGTTCTTTTTACTAACAACAACTAGAGTCATTTCATGACCGTTCTTTTGACATACCACATATGGATCCACTAGTGTCATTGAAATGTGTGTTCTCTTTAGAGACCACATATGGATCCACCAGTGTCATTGAAATGCGTGTTCTCTTTAGAGACCACACATGGATCCACCAGTGTCATTGCAGGTGTGTTCTTTTTACTAACAACAACCAGAGTCATTGCATGTGTGTTCTTTTTACTAACAACAACCAGAGTCATTGTATGTGTGTTCTTTTCACATACCACATATGGATCCACCAGTGTCATTGCATGTCTGCTCTTTTTACAATCCACCTATGGATCCACCAGTGTCATTGCATGTGTGTTCTTTTTACTAACAACAAATAGAGTCATTGAAATGTGTGTTCTTTTCACATACCACATATGGATCCACCAGTGTCATTGCATGTGTGCTTTTTTACTAACAACAACCAGAGTCATTGCATGTGTGCTCTTTTCACAATCCATCTATGGATCCACCATTGTCATTCCATGTGTGTTCTTTTTACTAACAACAACCGGAGTCATTTCATGACTGTTCTTTTCACATACCACATATGGATCCACTAGTGTCATTGAAATGTGTGTTCTCCTCAGAAACCACACATGGATCCACCAGTGTCATTGCATGTCTGTTCTTTTTACTAACAACAACCAGAGTCATTGCATGTGTCTTCTTTTCACATACCACATATGGATCCACCAGTGTTATTGTATGTGTGCTCTTTTCACAATCCACCTATGGATCCACCAGTGTCATTGCATGTGTGTTATTTTTACTAATAACAACCAGAGTCATTGAAATGTGTGTTCTTTTCACATACCACATATGGATCCACCAGTGTCATTGCATGGGTGCTTTCTTTTACTAACAACAACTAGGGTCATTGTATGTGTGTTCTCTTCAGAGACCACACATGGATCCAACAGTGTCATTGCATGTGTGTTGTTTTCACAATCCACCTATGGATCCACCAGTGTCATTGCATGTGTGCCCTTTTCACAATCCACCTATGGATCCACCAGTCTCATTGCATGTGTGTTCTTTTTACTAACAACAACCAGAGTCATTGCATGTGTGTTCTTTTCACATATCACATATGGATCCACCAGTGTCATTGTATGTGTGCTATTTTCACAATCCACCTATGGATCCACCAGTGTCATTGCATGTGTGTTCTTTTTACTAACAACAACCAGAGTCATTGAAATGTGTGTTCTTTTCACATACCACATATGGATCCACCAGTTTCATTGCATGTGTACTTTTTTTACTAACAACAACTGGGGCCATTGCATGTGTGTTCTCTTCATAGACCACACATGGATCCAACAGTGTCATTGCATGTGTGCTCTTTTCACAATCCACCTATGGATCCACCAGTGTCATTGCATGTGTGTTCTTTTTGCTAACAACAACCAGAGTCATTGAAATGTGTGTTCTTTTCACATACCACATATGCATCCACCAGTTTCATTGCATGTGTGCTTTTTTTACTAACAACAACTGGGGTCATTGCATCTGTGTTCTCTTCAGAGACCACACATGGATCCACCAGTGTCATTCCATGTGTGTTCTTTTCACAATCCACCTATGGATCAACTAGTGTCATTGCATGTGTGCTCTTATTACTAACAAAAACCAGAGTCATTGCATGTGTGTTCTCTTCAGAGACCACACATGGATCCACCAGTGTCATTGCATATGTGTTCTTTTTACTAACAACAACCAGAGTCATTGCATGTGTGTTCTTTTCACATACCACCTATGGATCCACGAGTGTCATTGCATGTGTGTTCTTTTTACTAACAACAACTAGAGTCATTACATAACTGTTCTTTTCACATACCACATATGGATCCACTAGTGTCATTGAAATGCGTGTTCTCTTCAGAGACCACACATGGATCCACCAGTGTCATCGCATGTGTGTTCTTTTTACTAACAACAACCAGAGTCATTGCATGTGTGTTATCTTCACATACCACATATGGATCCACCAGTGTCATTGCATGTGTGCTCTTTTTACTAACAAGAACCAAAGTCATTGCATGTGTGTTCTCTTCATAGACCACACATGGATCCACCAGTGTCATTGCATGTGTGTTCTTTTTACTAAAAACAACCAGAGTCATTGCATGTGTGTTCCTTTCACATCCCACATATGGATCCACCAGTGTCATTGCATGTGTGTTCTTTTTACTAACAACAACTAGAGTCATTTCATGACTGTTCTTTTGACATACCACATATGGATCCACTAGTGTCATTGAAATGCGTGTTCTCTTCAGAGACCACACATGGATCCGCCAGTGTCATTGCTTGTGTGTTCTTTTTACTAACAACAACCAGAGTCATTGCATGTGTGTTCTTTTTACTAACAACAACCTTGCATGTGTGTTCTTTTCACATACCACATATGGATCCACCAGTGTCATTGCATGTGTGCTCTTTTCGCAATCCACCTATGGAACCACCAGTGTCATTGCATGTGTGTTCTTTTTACTGACAACAACTAGAGTCATTGAAATGTGTGTTCTTTTCACATACCACATATGGATCCACCAGTGTCATTGCATGTGTGCTTTTTTACTAACAACAACCAGAGTCATTGCATGTGTGCTGTTTTCACAATCCATCAATGGATCCACCGGTGTCATTCCATGTGTGTTCTTTTTACTAACAACAACTGGAGTCATTTCATGACTGTTCTTTTCACATACCACATATGGCTCCACCAGTGTCATTGAAATGTGTGTTCTCCTCAGAGACCACACATGGATCCACCAGTGTCATTGCATGTGTGTTATTTTTACTAATAACAACCAGAGTCATTGAAATGTGTGTTCTTTTCACATACCACATATGGATCCACCAGTGTCATTGCATGTGTGCTTTCTTTTACTAACAACAACTAGGGTCATTGCATGTGTGTTCTCTTCAGAGACCACACATGGATCCAACAGTGTCATTGCACGTGTGTTCTTTTCACAATCCACCTATGGATCCACCAGTGTCATTGCATGTGTGCTCTTTTCACAATCCACCTATGGATCCACAAGTGTCATTGCATGTGTGTTCTTTTTACTAACAACAACCAGAGTCATTCAAATATGTGTTCTTTTCACATACCACATATGGATCCACCAGTGTTATTGCATGTGTGCTTTTTTACTAACAACAACTGGGGTCATTGCATGTGTGTTATCTTCAGAGACCACACATGGATCCACCAGTGTCATTGCATGTGTGTTCTTTTCACAATCCACCTATGGATCCACTAGTGTCATTACATGTGTGCTCTTTTTACTAACAACAACCAGAGTCATTGCATATGTGTTCTCTTCAGAGACCTCACATGGATCCACCAGTGTCATTGCATGTGTGTTCGTTTTACTAACAACAACCAGAGTCATTGCATGTGTGTTCTTTTCACATACCACCTATGGATCCACCAGTGTCATTGCATGTGTGTTCTTTCTACTAACAACAACTGGAGTCATTTCATGACTGTTCTTTTCACATACCACATATGGATCCACTAGTGTCATTGAAATGCGTGTTCTCTTCAGAGACCACAGATGGATCCACCAGTGTCATTGCATGTGTGTTATTTTTACTAACAACAACCAGAGTCATTGCATGTGTGTTCTTTTCACATACCACATATGGATCCACCAATGTCAGTGCATGTGTGCTCTTTTTACTAACAAGAACCAGAGTCATTGCATGTGTGTTCTCTTTAGAGACCACACATGGATCCACCAGTGTCATTGCATGTGTGTTCTTTTTACTAACAACAACTAGAGTCATTTCATGACTGTTCTTTTGACATACCACATATGGATCCACTAGTGTCATTGAAATGCGTGTTCTCTTCAGAGACCACACATGGATCCACCAGTGTCATTGCATGTGTGTCCTTTTTACTAACAACAACCAGAGTCATTGCATGTGTGTTCTTTTTACTAACAACAACCAGAGTCATTGCATGTGTGTTCTTTTCACATACCACATATGGATCCACCAGTGTCATTGCATGTGTGCTCTTTTCACAATCCACCTATGGATCCACCAGTGTCATTGCATGTGTGTTCTTTTTACTAACAACAACTAGAGTCATTGAAATGTGTGCTCTTTTCACATACCACATATGGATCCACTAGTGTCATTGCATGTGTGCTTTTTTACTAACAACAACCAGAGTCATGGCATGTGTGCTCTTTTAACAATCCATCTATGGATCCACCGGTGTCATTCCTTGTGTGTTCTTTTTACTAACAACAACTGGAGTCATTTCATGACTGTTCTTTTCACATACCACATATGGATCCACTAGTGTCATTGAAATGTGTGTTCTCCTCAGAGACCACACATGGATCCACCAGTGTCATTGCATGTCTGTTCTTTTTACTAACAACAACCAGAGTCATTGAAATGTGTGTTCTTTTCACATACCACATATGGATCCACCAGTGTCATTGCATGTGTGCTTTCTTTTACTGACAACAACTAGGGTCATTGCATGTGTGTTCTCTTCAGAGACCACACATGGATCCAACAGTCTCATTGCATGTGTGTTCTTTTCACAATCCACCTATGGATCCACCAGTGTCATTGCATGTGTGATCTTTTCACAATCCACCTATGGATCCACGAGTGTCATTGCATGTGTGTTCTTTTTACTAACAACAACCAGAGTCATTGAAATGTGTGTTCTTTTCACATACCACATATGGATCCACCAGTGTTATTGCATGTGTGCTTTTTTTACTAACAACAACTGGGGTCATTGCATGTGTGTTATCTTCAGAGACCACACATGGATCCACCAGTGTCATTGCATGTGTGTTCTTTTCACAATCCACCTATGGATCCTCTACTGTCATTGCATGTGTGCTCTTTTTACTAACAACAACCAGAGTCATTGCTTGTGTGTTCTCTTCAGAGACCACACATGGATCCACCAGTGTCATTGCATGTGTGTTCGTTTTACTAACAACAACCAGAGTCATTGCATGTGTGTTCTTTTCACATACCACCTATGGACCCACCAGAGTCATTGCATGTGTGTTCTTTTCACATACCACATATGAATCCACCAGTGTCATTGCATGTGTGCTCTTTTTACTAACAAGAACCAGAGTCATTGCATGTGTGTTCTCTTTAGAGACCACACATGGATCCACCAGTGTCATTGCATGTGTGTTCTTTTTACTAACAACAACCAGAGTCATTGCATGTGTGTTCTTTTCACATACCACATATGGATCCACCAGTGCCATTGCATGTGTGTTCTTTCTACTAACAACAACTGGAGTCATTTCATGACTGTTCTTTTCACATACCACATATGGATCCACTAGTGTCATTGAAATGTGTGTTCTCCTCAGACACCACACATGGATCCACCAGTGTCATTGCATGTCTGTTCTTTTTACTAACAACAACCGTAGTCATGTGTCTTCTTTTCACATACCACATATGGATCCACCAGTGTTATTGTATGTGTGCTCTTTTCACAATCCACCTATGGATCCACCAGTGTCATTGCATGTGTGTTATTTTTACTAATAACAACCAGAGTCATTGAAATGTGTGTTCTTTTCACATACCACATATGGATCCACCAGTGTCATTGCATGTGTTCTTTCTTTTACTAACAACAACTAGGGTCATTGTATGTGTGTTCTCTTCAGAGACCACACATGGATCCATGATGTCATTGCATGTGTGTTCTTTTACAATCCACCTATGGATCCACCAGTGTCATTGCATGTGTGCCCTTTTCACAATCCACCTATGGATCCACCAGTCTCATTGCATGTGTGTTCTTTTTACTAACAACAACCAGAGTCATTGCATGTGTGTTCTTTTCACATATCACATATGGATCCACCAGTGTCATTGTATGTGTGCTATTTTCACAATCCACCTATGGATCCACCAGTGTCATTGCATGTGTGTTCTTTTTACTAACAACAACCAGAGTCATTGAAATGTGTGTTCTTTCACATACCACATATGGATCCACAGTTTCATTGCATGTGTGCTTTTTTACTAACAACAACTGGGTCATTGCATGTGTGTTCTCTTTCATATACCACACATGGATCCACAGTGTCATTGCATGTGTGCTCTTTTCACAATCCACCTATGGATCCACAGTGTCATTGCATGTGTGTTCTTTTGCTAACAACAACCAGAGTCATTGAAATGTGTGTTCTTTTCACATACCACATATGCATCCACCAGTTTCATTGCATGTGTGCTTTTTTTACTAACAACAACTAGGGTCATTGCATGTGTGTTCTCTTCAGAGACCACACATGGATCCACCAGTGTCATTCCATGTGTGTTCTTTTCACAATCCACCTATGGATCAACTAGTGTCATTGCATGTGTGCTCTTATTACTAACAAAAACCAGAGTCATTGCATGTGTGTTCTCTCTTGAGACCACACATGGATCCACCATGTCATTGCATATGTGTTCTTTTTACTAACAACAACCAGAGTCATTGCATGTGTGTTCTTTTCACATACCACCTATGGATCCACGAGTGTCATTGCATGTGTGTTCTTTTTACTAACAACAACTAGAGTCATTTCATAACTGTTCTTTTCACATACCACATATGGATCCACTAGTGTCATTGAAATGCGTGTTCTCTTGAGAGACCACACATGGATCCACCAGTGTCATCGCATGTGTGTTCTTTTTACTAACAACAACCAGAGTCATTGCATGTGTGTTATCTTCACATACCACATATGGATCCACCAGTGTCATTGCATGTGTGCTCTTTTTACTAACAAGAACCAAAGTCATTGCATGTGTGTTCTCTTCAGAGACCACACATGGATCCACCAGTGTCATTGCATGTGTGTTCTTTTTACTAACAACAACCAGAGTCATTGCATGTGTGTTCTTTTCACATCCCACATATGGATCCACCAGTGTCATTGCATGTGTGTTCTTTTTACTAACAACAACTAGAGTCATTTCATGACTGTTCTTTGACATACCACATATGGATCCACCAATGTCATTGAAATGTGTGTTCTCTTCAGAGACCTCACATGGATCCACCAGTGTCATTGCATGTGTGTTCTTTTTACTAACAACAAAATGAGTCATTGCATGTGTGTTCTTTTCACATACCACATATGGATCCACCAGTGTCATTGGATGTGTGCTCTTTTCGCAATCCACCTATGGAACCACCAGTGTCATTGCATGTGTGTTCTTTTTACTGACAACAACTAGAGTCATTGAAATGTGTGTTCTTTTCACATACCACATATGGATCCACCAGTGTCATTGCATGTGTGCTTTTTTACTAACAACAACCAGAGTCATTGCATGTGTGCTCTTTTCACAATCCATCAATGGATCCACCGGTGTCATTCCATGTGTGTTCTTTTTACTAACAACAACTGGAGTCATTTCATGACTGTTCTTTTCACATACCACATATGGCTCCACCAGTGTCATTGAAATGTGTGTTCTCCTCAGAGACCACACATGGATCCTGATGTCATTGCATGTGTGTTATTTTTACTAATAACAACCAGAGTCATTGAAATGTGTGTTCTTTTCACATACCACATATGGATCCACCAGTGTCATTGCATGTGTGCTTTCTTTTACTAACAACAACTAGGGTCATTGCATGCGTGTTCTCTTCAGAGACCACAGATGGATCCACCAGTGTCATTGCATGTGTGTTATTTTTACTAACAACAACCAGAGTCATTGCATGTGTGTTCTTTTCACATACTACATATGGATCCACCAATGTCAGTGCATGTGTGCTCTTTTTACTAACAAGAACCAGAGTCATTGCATGTGTGTTCTCTTTAGAGACCACACATGGATCCACCAGTGTCATTGCATGTGTGTTCTTTTTACTAACAACAACTAGAGTCATTTCATGACTGTTCTTTTGACATACCACATATGGATCCACAAGTGTCATTGAAATGCGTGTTCTCTTCAGAGACCACACATGGATCCACCAGTGTCATTGCATGTGTGTCCTTTTTACTAACAACAACCAGAGTCATTGCATGTGTGTTCTTTTTACTAACAACAACCAGAGTCATTGCATGTGTGTTCTTTTCACATACCACATATGGATCCACCAGTGTCATTGCATGTGTGCTCTTTTCACAATCCACCTATGGATCCACCAGTGTCATTGCATGTGTGTTCTTTTTACTTACAACAACTAGAGTCATTGAAATGTGTGTTCTTTTCACATACCACATATGGATCCACCAGTGTCATTGCATGTGTGCTTTTTTACTAACAACCAGAGTCATTGCATGTGTGCTCTTTTAACAATCCATCTATGGATCCACCGGTGTCATTCCATGTGTGTTCTTTTTACTAACAACAACTGGAGTCATTTCATGACTGTTCTTTTCACATACCATATGGCTCCACTATTGTCCTTGAAATGTGTGTTCTCAGAGACCACACATGGATCCACCAGTGTCATTGCATGTCTGTTCTTTTTACTAACAACAACCAGAGTCATTGAAATGTGTGTTCTTTTCACATACCACATATGGATCCACCAGTGTCATTGCATGTGTGCTTTCTTTTACTGACAACAACTAGGGTCATTGCATGTGTGTTCTCTTCAGAGACCACACATGGATCCTGATGTCATTGCATGTGTGTTCTTTTCACAATCCACCTATGGATCCACCAGTGTCATTGCATGTGTGATCTTTTCACAATCCACCTATGGATCCACGAGTGTCATTGCATGTGTGTTCTTTTTACTAACAACCAGAGTCATTGAAATGTGTGTTCTTTTCACATACCACATATGGATCCACCAGTGTTATTGCATGTGTGCTTTTTTACTAACAACAACTGGGGTCATTGCATGTGTGTTATCTTCAGAGACCACACATGGATCCACCAGTGTCATTGCATGTGTGTTCTTTTCACAATCCACCTATGGATCCTCTACTGTCATTGCATGTGTGCTCTTTTTACTAACAACAACCAGAGTCATTGCTTGTGTGTTCTCTTCAGAGACCACACATGGATCCACAAGTGTCATTGCATGTGTGTTCGTTTTACTAACAACAACCAGTGTTATTGCATGTGTGTTCTTTTCACATACCACCTATGGATCCACGAGTGTCATTGCATGTGTGTTCTTTTTACTAACAACAACTAGAGTCATTTCATAACTGTTCTTTTCACATACCACATATGGATCCACTAGTGTCATTGAAATGCGTGTTCTCTTGAGAGACCACACATGGATCCACCAGTGTCATCGCATGTGTGTTCTTTTTACTAACAACAACCAGAGTCATTGCATGTGTGTTATCTTCACATACCACATATGGATCCACCAGTGTCATTGCATGTGTGCTCTTTTTACTAACAAGAACCAAAGTCATTGCATGTGTGTTCTCTTCATAGACCACACATGGATCCACCAGTGTCATTGCATGTGTGTTCTTTTTACTAAAAACAACCAGAGTCATTGCATGTGTGTTCCTTTCACATCCCACATATGGATCCACCAGTGTCATTGCATGTGTGTTCTTTTTACTAACAACAACTAGAGTCATTTCATGACTGTTCTTTTGACATACCACATATGGATCCACTAGTGTCATTGAAATGCGTGTTCTCTTCAGAGACCACACATGGATCCACCAGTGTCATTGCTTGTGTGTTCTTTTTACTAACAACAACCAGAGTCATTGCATGTGTGTTCTTTTTACTAACAACAACCTTGCATGTGTGTTCTTTTCACATACCACATATGGATCCACCAGTGTCATTGCATGTGTGCTCTTTTCGCAATCCACCTATGGAACCACCAGTGTCATTGCATGTGTGTTCTTTTTACTGACAACAACTAGAGTCATTGAAATGTGTGTTCTTTTCACATACCACATATGGATCCACCAGTGTCATTGCATGTGTGCTTTTTTACTAACAACAACCAGAGTCATTGCATGTGTGCTCTTTTCACAATCCATCAATGGATCCACCGGTGTCATTCCATGTGTGTTCTTTTTACTAACAACAACTGGAGTCATTTCATGACTGTTCTTTTCACATACCACATATGGATCCACCGGTGTCATTGAAATGTGTGTTCTCTTCAGAGACCACACATGGATCCACAAGTGTCATTGCATGTGTGTTATTTTTACTAACAACCAGAGTCATTGAAATGTGTGTTCTTTTCACATACCACATATGGATCCACTAGTGTCATTGCATGTGTGCTTTCTTTTCCTGACAACAAGTAGGGTCCTTGCATGTGTGTTCTCTTGAGAGACCACATGGATCCACCGATGTCATTGCATGTGTGTTCTTTTCACAATCCACCTATGGATCCACCAGTGTCATTGCATGTGTGCTCTTTTCACAATCCACCTATGGATCCACAAGTGTCATTGCATGTGTGTTCTTTTTACTAACAACAACCAGAGTCATTCAAATATGTGTTCTTTTCACATACCACATATGGATCCACAGTGTTGTGCATGTGTGCTTTTTTACTAACAACAACTGGGGTCATTGCATGTGTGTTATCTTCAGAGACCACACATGGATCCACCAGTGTCATTGCATGTGTGTTCTTTTCACAATCCACCTATGGATCCACTAGTGTCATTGCATGTGTGCTCTTTTTACTAACAACAACCAGAGTCATTGCATATGTGTTCTCTTCAGAGACCTCACATGGATCCACCAGTGTCATTGCATGTGTGTTCGTTTTACTAACAACAACCAGAGTCATTGCATGTGTGTTCTTTTCACATACCACCTATGGATCCACCAGTGTCATTGCATGTGTGTTCTTTCTACTAACAACAACTGGAGTCATTTCATGACTGTTCTTTTCACATACCACATATGGATCCACTAGTGTCATTGAAATGCGTGTTCTCTTCAGAGACTACACATGGATCCACCAGTGTCATTGCATGTGTGTTCTTTTTACTAACAACAACCAGAGTCATTGCATGTGTGTTCTTTTCACATACCACATATGGATCCACCAATGTCAGTGCATGTGTGCTCTTTTTACTAACAAGAACCAGAGTCATTGGATGTGTGTTCTCTTTGGAGACATCACATGGATCCTGATCTCATTGCATGTGTGTTCTTTTACTAACAACAACTAGAGTCATTTCATGATTGTTCTTTTGACATACCACATATGGATCCACTAGTGTCATTGAAATCGTGTTCTCTTGAGAGACCACATGGATCCACAGTGTCATTGCATGTGTG